>VSMD01047823.1:22757-129624 GCA_008750895.1 Mirza zaza
CCCCCCCCCCCCACTGGCCAGATTCCATTTGTTCATTATACAGAAACATTGGCTCTTCAGGCTGTGCCCAAAGGGCTTCTTTTCTTTACACTAAAGAACTGTCAAAGCTCTCCGAGGTGTTTTCCTGAAAACCAAAGACCTGTCTACCTGCAGAAGAATTATCCCTCTCTCCTAGAAGGCAGAAGTATCTACAGTCACTTCTTGTTTCTCTAAAATTAACGACACTGGTTTTCGAATGCGGCACGTGGAAGCAGCTTTATTACTTTTTCATCATACGGTGGTTAAAGAAGTACAAGAAGTTCTAAGTCAGAGCCTTTGTTTATTTGGCTATAAAAAGCAAAGAGAAGAAAATGAAAAAAGCATTACGGCTTAGCCTTAGGCACAACATCAACTTAAATAGAACATATTTGACTTGTGCCGAGGAATGGTCTGTCTGCACTGTGTTGAATAATCTGCCAGATGGCCTTCCAAACAAATGAACTGAAGCAAAACAGGCCAGATTTATGGTCTCTTTGCAGTCAAAAATAACTTTGCTATTATTAAAAGTAAATAATTTCATGTTAAGGTGTTGCAGCTTACATAACAACTTTGTATAGTGAGGTGTGTTAGCATACCTTCACGCTGCAGAAGTTGGTAAACATTTCCCTTGGGGAAGAGATTATTCATTTTGTCTAAGCAACGCCAGGGTGTGTATATTTATAATCTAGTTTTTCCAATTGAACATCACATTGTAAAAATTCTAGGACTTCTAAGCTTCTACTCTGAGACATTTTACTGCTGTAGTTTTCTCAGAAAACCATCTTCCTTCCATTGCTACCAGCTCAAAAAAAAAAAAAAAAAAAAGGGTAGGGGGAGAGAGGATGCTCTTTGTACTTGCTCTTTTTGTAACCTATTTAAAAATTTTTTGCAGCGAAGATCAGACCCCCTGACTGAAGTGGCCTTGCAGTTTTATTACATTTATTCACTTAACAAAATTTCAAGATCATCATTTTTTTTTTTTTTGAGACAGAGTCTCGCTCTGTCTCCCAGGCTAGAGTGCAGTGGCATCATCACAGCTTACTGCAACCACAAACTCCTGGGCTTAAGAGTCCTCCTGCCTCAGCCTCCCCAGTAGCTGGGATTACAGGTGTAAGCCACCACACCCAGCTAATTTTTCTATTTTTTTGTAGAGACAGGTTCTCACTCTTGCTCAGGCTGGTCTCTAATTCTTGACCTCAAGCAATCCTCCTGCCTCCACCTCACAGAGTGCTGGGACTACAGACATGAACCACTGCACCTAGCCTTAAAGTTCATCTTGATGTGTGTGTCCTTCTAGGCCCTGTTGCCCTCTTTCTCCCCCTGCAGGTTTGCTTGGAGTGCGTTCTTCCTTTCTGCCTTTGGTAGAATAGGTAGATTATGTACAAGGAAAGAAACAGGCCCAATTTCCAACTGGACATTTTGATCAGGCACAAACTAAGTGTCCCAAACTGAGATGCATGGTTTGGGAGAATATGTAAGAAAGGAAGATGATCAATATTGAATAGGGGCAAACATTTCATGTCCCTAAGACTTAGTTTATGTTTCCTGCCTTGATCTCCCGCATCCTTCCCTTGTATCATCCATTTGTTCACCTGTCGTCGTACGCTAAGCGCCAGAGACTCTGAGCAAAATCAGAATAGTCCCTGTCTCACAGAGCTCATGGGCAGTGGCAGAGACACACCTGACCACCTCTGGCAAAGAGCAGGGGACAAGAAAGGCTTTGCTGGGGAAGTGATGAGGAGGAGGTAGCCAGATGAAGGGCATTGGATGGAGCTGAGGGCAGGGAAAGGAACGGTAGAAAGCAGAGAAGCTTTCCTGGCCCAGGGAAGAGGGAGGGCAAAAGGTGTGAAATGGGTGCCAGGGTGTGAGTGTGAGGGGCTGTGGGGCCCACAGGTGGAAGGAGGGGTCGGGTGCTGTCAGACACGGCCAAATTGGGCAGGGGGGACTCACACGGGCTGGCCTTGGTAGGATTTGGGCCTTTATCCTAAAAGCAAAGGGCATTTGCTCAAGTACATAAAGTAGGGGAGCTACATGATGATCAGGTTTGTGTTTGTAAAAGCTCAGTGGCTTCTACATGAAGAGTGTGTTGAGAATGTGCAAAAGCAACTGAGGGACACCCTTTGGGTGCCAGGGAAGCAGTATAGGCAATAGGGAATGGTGGCTTCCACCTGGGTAGGAGCAGTGGAAACAGGGAATTGAGTCTAGTTAAGAGAATTGAGGGCCGGGTGTGGTGGCTCACGCCTGTAATCCTAGCACTCTGGGAGGCTGAGGTGAGCGGATCATTTGAGCTCAGGAGTTCGAGAGCAGCCTGAGCAACAGCGAGATCCCGTCTCTACTAAAAATAGAAAGAAGTTAATTGGACAACTAAAAATATACTGAAAAAATTAGCTTGGCACGGTGGCGCCAGCCTGTAGTCCCAGCTACTTGGGAGACTAAGGCAGGAGGATTGCTTGAGGCCAGGAGTTTGAGGTTGCTGTGAGCTAGGCTGATGCCATGGGACTCTAGCCCAGGCAACAGAGTGAGACTCTGTCTCAAAGAAAAAAGAAAAAAGAAAAAGAGAATTTAGGAGGTAAAATCCATGGGAATTGGTGGTGATTTTGCTATGAAGAGTGACGGAGAAGGTGGTGTCAAAGGTGATGGCTGGGAGGAGCACACGGCACTGTAAGGCAGAGTCTAGCTGGGGGAGGGGAGGCAGGAGAATTCCAGAGAGGCAGAAAGAAGAACCCAGGAGCAAACGCCTAACATGTTTAGGGGGATTTCTGTGCCCCACTTTTCAGAGTGTGCTTAGGGAGAGGCATCATGGCGCCAGAGGGGCCGAGTGAGGGAGGTCACTATCTAGGGAGGCTTGAGAAAAGAGACCAGAAGGATCCTGGAGGAAGTGACATGGGGCGCTGTCGGGAGATGTGGCGTGTACTCTCCCTACTGGAGGCCACAGAATGGGCGTGGATTTCGAGAGTGGACAATGGGTGGTAGCAATGGGAGTCCAAAGACCAGATGGAATGAATTTCCCCTCCGTAGACTATAGCAAATGACTTGTGGGGACTGGATACTGTCCATCTCACCAACTCCAGACTGCCCATGTGTAAATGGCCAAAGAAAAAGGAGAAGGAAATTGGGCTGACTGAGTTAAATCATGAACAAAAGAACCTCGAGAAGATTCTAACCCAATCACAATCCAGTCACTGTCGGTCATGCAAATCTGGAGGATTGGCTGGGTTAGGCACAAATGATGTGGTAACACTAGCCAGCTGTTTGGAAAAAAGGATATGTCTTGTTTTGTACCTTATGCCAAAATATTCTAGGTAATAGAAAAAAATTGGCATAAATAAAAGCGGAAAGAAAATATAAGGGAATATTTTCTGATACCTGAATGTGAGAGGCCTGTCTGATCAGTGAGTGAGATGTGAAATTTTAAAGGAAAACATCGACAGGTTTAATGATAAAAAGATTTAAAGATTTGCAAGCAAAGATGTCTCATACCTGAATTTAAAATGCACATACACGGGGAAAACAATTATAGCAAATAAGATAGCAGTTTAAATCCTAACAGTAGAAGGAACTCCTACTGAAGGGGTAAGATTCCAAAAGATAAATATGCCAAGCATGTAAATTGCTATATTAAAAGCAGAAATTGTAAATGACTGACATAGAAGCATGTTTAACATGATTAGCTTGTATTAAATATAAATTAAAATAAGAATGACATGACTTTTAATATCTATCAATCTAGGAAAAATTTAAAAAATATTTAATAATACTCATGGCAGGTGAGCATACAGAAAGACACTCTTTCACTTTGCTGCTGGGAGAGTAAACAGAGCCTAAGTTGGATAGTAATTTGGCAATCCAGAGGAAAAGCTTAAAGGAGTAGAAAATTGGAAACAACATACTTTTTCTAAATAGGAGATTTAAGGAAATCCGTGTATATCTACATGCTGTACTATGACACAGCCATTAAAGTGGAGGCATTTGAAAATATTTACTGATAGGGGAAAATGCATATGCTATAATGTTAAGTGATGAAAGGCAACACGCTCAATTATATACACAGTGTGATCACAGCTATGCAAATAAATGTGCATGGAAGTAGTTTGAGAAAAATGCATCAATCTACCAGTGCTTATTTTTGAGTGTTGTAATTATCAGTGATTTTATTTTCTTTCTACTTTTCTGTACTTCCGTAGTACAGAATTCTAAATTGGAAAAAGTAGAAAATAATCTTAGAAATAAACATGTACTTATTATAGCTTACTGCAATTTAACTTATGGCTTCTGCTCTAATGGTTCAAAATGCTTTCCTTGGCTAATGTATTTGTCTCAAGTTACTTACATCTGTGGTCCCCAACCCCTGGGCCACAGACCAGGAACCAGGCCCCACAGCAGGAAGCAAGTGAACAAAGCCCCACCTGCACCCACAGCGGCTCCCCATTGCTCGCAAAGCTGCCCGAGCCCCGCCCCCCATAGGTCAGCATGACATCAGACCCTCCTAGGAGCGGGAACCATTGTTACTGTAAACTGCGCATGTGCGAGGGTTCCAGGTTGGGCACTCCCCATGAGAATCCAATGCCTGATGATCCGAAGTTGGAGCCGAGGTGGTGCCGCGGTCCCTGGAAAAATTGACTTCCCAGAAACTGGTCCCTGGTGTCAAAAGGGTTGGGGACCGCTGATTTACACGATAATGTTCGTGACTCAGACGGTACTTTTATGGCCCTCAGTATGTGCCAGGAACCAGACTAAAAACTTTGCACATATTAACTCATTTAGAACACACAATTTCTCATGAGACAGGTCATATTTTAACCTACATTTTACGGAGCAGGAAACTGAGGCACAGAGAGGTTAAGTACCTTTGCATGATATCACACAGCTAGTAAATGGTGAAGCGGAGCTGGGATTTGAATGTGGCTCCAGTTCTCCTACCTTCTGTGCTCTGTGTTTGAGACAACAGACACCTTTGTCTTTCAGGAAATAACAGTAAAACCTTATGAAATCAAACTGGTCTCAAACAATACTAAAGTGTCAATGACATTCCTGGATCATGGATCTCATCTAGGAACTAAAGGAAGTAAATTAGATGACCTTTAAGATTTTTCCTGGTAGTAATATTGATTATGATTATATTTATTAGAAATATGATTGTATTTAATAGCAAGAAAAATGGATTTTCGCATACTGTACTTGGATGCTAATTACTTCCTCTATAATCATTTCCTTCCCAACCTCACACCTTTTTATTAGCAAACCTCCCCTGTCACCTCTGGCCCTGCCCTTCTGCCCCAGCCCAGGTGGCTGGAGCAGGGGAAGATATCTTGCCTGTGTTAGGCCAACTAGATTCTCTCCTGAGTTTGGAATGGCTGCGCCAAGATTCTAGTCCCCTCTCGACTGCATGTGCTGGGAGGTCATCTAGGCCAGTGGTGCTCATTTTTCACCACGTGCTAGAGAAGCAAAAAAGGTGGCCATGTAGAGTGAGAAGGAAAGTGACCCACAGAGAAGAGAAGAGTCCTGATCCTGTGGCCCACAGAGGCCGGATGACAGGATGGGACTGCAGGCGTGCGGAGTGTGGTTCCCTTCTCCCCAGAGGCTTCCTCACTCCTGGGGCCTCCACAGGGCCTGGCAACATTGTCTGACCTGGGTCTCACAAAGATACTGTGTCCTTTCCATAAACCCCCCACTTGAGTTTGCATAATCTAGTTCCAGTGGGATTATTACTTCCACCAACCACACAAGACATCTGCGTGTAGCTGGTTCCAAGCACCTCTGGCCGAAATCACAAGGTGAACAGTGAGCAACCTTTGCATTGAACCAGTCTGCAGCATCTGACTTGAAATGTTTTCCTCTGATGATGTGGGCATTACAGTGAAATCAGCTAAAGTTAAGGAATGCACTGAAAACCAGGGCTTGCTGTGAAGGAGATATTAAAAGAGATGGTGAGAGACCTACTGCTAGCTAGCTGACTGGCTGAAGGCTTTGGGGGTGAGGTTTGCAGGTTACAAGGCTAGTTTGCAGGTTTAATTCGGCAGGATATTTAATAAGACAAGATATTTTCATGTTAGAAAGGATCTTCTTAAGAAATTGCAATGAGAACATTCTGGTATTTGAAGGCACTCATCCTAGAAATCTGAGGGATCTGGATAGTTGTGAGGACACTTGATTGTTTGCAGGTTACCCAGGGCTTACCCTGCTTTGAGGAAGTGATTCATAGTCAACAAACTGGTGAGAGACTCCTAGATCAGCCCGCAGGCCAGCGTCTTGATGGGCGTGGACTGGGGGTGGGCAGGGCAAGAGTGGATGGGGGTTGTACATGCTGCTTAGAACATGTGCTCTCAACCGCATGCAGGGGACACCCCTTGTAATGGGTGACAGCTCCCCATGCCAGTTCCCATGCAGTGCTCTGCAGCCTCATGCTGCACCCTGTCCCCTTAGCTCTTGATACTGTAGATGCCTTGGCCAGTGCTGGTTTTTCTGTTTTCCAGGCAATACTTGGATATAACAAAAATTTTCAAAAAGCAATCAAGTATCAGAAGAAACAGTTAAACTTGTCGAAAGTGGCTGCTTCTAAGAGTGTGATGAAGGGGTGGAAAGGACAGTGTAGCAGGGATCTGTTCTCACTGTAAGCTTTTTACTACCCTGGTTTTTTATTTTATTATGTGCATATATTACTCAGATACAAACAAACAAGCACCATAACACCCATATCCCCCTCATAAAATAGTGTTCATTATATCTCAACACCAGATTAGATTCCCTCTCCTGTGTTGTTGACACAAATCCTAGTGGTCTCATTCCATTTACTGTGTGCTTTTAATAGCGCAGACCTCTGTTGAATTTATCTAATTTAGAAGCATTCATTTTCGTCCATTTGTTTGTTGAATTCTTGCTGTGTGCAAGGTATTTCTACACCAAACAGTATATGTTACTGTATATTTTGCCCTGTATTTGCTAATTATTAGATACTCAATATAGTCCCTTGAAGTCGGCAATTTTGAGAGTGTACGTATTCTACAGAAGCTTTGAAAATGCTGCTTAGTGCAAATAAACGTCTATGGCTGTCGTTAAAGCGCTTACCTCTTTTCTTCTTTGCTTTGTTCCAGCAGTGGTGAGTTGAAAGCAGAGAGCATATCTAAAGCCTGAAAAACTGCTGTCTGAACAATCTGTTCATCCATTAAAAAATTTATCGGTCACCTCTTACATGCCTGGTAGTGTGCCATGCTAGGCGGATACAACAGGTAGGACATGATCTGTGCTTTCAGGAAGTGTAATTTCTTGGAGGATGTTTTTTGAGAGGAAGAGACCTCTCCTTTTTTGCATGAAAAGAATTCATCAGAGGTTTGCTGCAGCATCCCTTTAGATAGTAAGCACTTAGTAAAAACTTGTTTTGCAAATATATGATTTCCACACAACTCTGCAGGACAACATCTACAGCCCAGATCCTGCCCCGGGAGTCCCGGGCAGAGGCACGTGTGCAACGTGAGCACTGTGCGTGGAGTTGCTACGCCCGCCTCTCCTCACGGCACAGACGTGGGCGCAATTGTCTAGAAACAAACCTCTGGGAGCCCTGAGGCTGATGGGCTTGTGGAGGGGGGGGCGAGGCTGGCACGCGACGGGGCCGTGGGACTGGCAGACATGCTGCGGGGCAGCACGAGGAGAACTTGTGGCTTGTCTGTGGCTGTGAGTACAGCACCGGCCTCGGCTGCAGTGGCTTTGGATGTGGGGGAAAATGGAGACAGAGAGATGCGTGAACAGCAGGAGAGAGGAGGAAGGAGGACAGGGTGGCGATGGAAGGCAGGAATGGGGTGGATGGCAGCCCACACCTGATTTGAAGTAGAGGAAAGCCGATACGCAGAAAGTAGGTTAGCTCTGCCTTGGAGAACTCATAGGGATCCGTATGCTCATGGCCCCCCCAAAACACAGACTGAACACTGGGTGGGCTCAGGGGTTAGGGGTGCCCAAATCCACCTGGGCTGTGTGGCCGTAGTAGGTCTATCTCTGTTCCCTGGTCCTCAATTCCCAGCATTAAGAGTGAGTGCGGGCCGGGCCCAGTGGCTCACGCCTGTAATCCTAGCACTCTGGAAGGCCGAGGCGGGTGGATTGCTCAAGGTCAGGAGTTTGAGACCAGCCTGAGCAAGAGCAAGACCCCGTCTCTACTAAAAATAGAAAGAAATTAATTGGCCAACTAACATATATAGAAAAAAAAATTAGCCGGGCATGGTGGCGCATGCCTGTAGTCCCAGCTACTCGGGAGGCTGAGGCAGGAGGATTGCTTGAGCCCAGGATATTGAGATTGCTGTGAGCTAGGCTGACACCACGGCACTCGCTCTAGCCTGGGCAACAAAGTGAGACTCTGTCTCAAAAAAAAAAAAAGAGTGAGTGCGGCTACCGTGTTGAGCCGATGACAGAGTGATCACAAATACAAAACAATCCCACACAAACAGTTTATTACTGAAAAGAAACAGTACAAAGTGAAAGAAGGAAGCTACCCAAGTGAAAATGCATTCCAGAGAGGAATGGGTCAGTTTCCAGGAGGGGAGAAAGATGGATTTTGAGGACTCCCAGGTAGTTTCCTTGTATTGGCCTGGAGGGGTGGGGCTCACAGGAGGTGGGGCTAGTTAGCAAATGATTATCAGGTGTTTTGCATTTTCCTGCAGTCCCTGCCCCTGAGTGGTCCCCATGCTCCTCCATAACTAGGAATCACCCTCTGGTCTACACCCACCACCTGCAGATTTGATCCCTACCTAACAGCCTGGGGCCAGTTACTTAACCTTCATGAAGGTGTCTCCTCCGGGATAAAATGGAGGTAACAGTTCCCACACAGAGAATTAAATAAGAGAATCAGATGAAGCATCTGGTACATTCCCTAGCACACTGTAGGAGCTCAGCAAGCTTCGTCCTATCTCCTGCCCTACCACATCTCGGGAAGGTCAGAGAGCTCAATGTCCTCTATGCCAAATACCAGGAAATCTTAGGGGTTCAGGGCCTGGGAGCTGGGCTGGGCTGGAGATGTGTGAAAGAAAGCAGTGGGTGAGGCTAGGTGTGGTGGCTCACGCCTGTAACCCCAGCACTCTGGGAGGCCCAGGCAGGAGAATCACTTGAGGCCAGGAGTTAGAGATCAGCCTGAGCAAGAGTGAGACCCTGTCTTTACAAAAAAAAAAAATAGAAAAATTAGCTGGGTGTGGTGGCGTGCTTGTACTCCCAGCCACTCAGGAGGCTGAGGCAGGAGGATCGCTTGAGCCCTGGAGTTTGAGGTTGCTGTGAGCTAGGCTGATGCCACTGCACTCTAGCCAGGGGAACAGAGTGAGACTCTGTTTCAGAGCAAACAAAGCAGCGGGTATCTGACTGCAAGGCCCTCTAGTTCTTGAGCAGGTTGGACTATAAAACTCAGTCACAGTTCTAGACCAGCCTGAGCAAGAGCGAGACCCCATCTCTACTATAAACGGAAAGAAATTAATTGGCCAACTAATATATATAGAAAAAAAAAATTAGCCAGGCATGGTGGCGCATGCCTATAGTCCCAGTTGCTTGGGAGGCTGAGGCAAGAGGATCACTTGAACCCAGGAGTTTGAGGTTGCTGTGAGCTAGGCTGACGCCACGGCACTCACTCTAGCCTGGGCAATAAAGTGAGACTCTGTCTCAAAAAAAAACCAAAAAAAACCCCAAAAAACTCAGTCACATAGTTTTTTTCTACTAATTAATGCAAATAATCATGGCCAGGAGTCACCAAGAAAACTATCAGATGTTGTGTATATGCTATTTAATAAGGCAGGATATTTTCAATTTAGAAAGGATCTTCTTAAGAAATTGAAATGAGAACATTCTGGTATTTGAAGGCACTTGTCCTAGAAATTCGAGGGATCTGGATGGTTGTGTATTTTGGCTTCCATTTGTGGAACACTTCTCTGCGCCAAGACATATATAATTTCAGGTAATCCTCACAATAACCCTAGACAGAGGTCCTCAAACTTTTTAAACAGGGGGCCAGTTCACTGTCCCTCGGACCATTGGAGGGCCGTTGGAGAGTACGGTGCACATTCCATACATGCGCACTGTGGGCTCGGGAAGAGTCGGCTGCTAAGCAGGACAGGCAGTGGCCACAAAAACACCCGGCGGGCTGGATAAATGTCCTTGGCGGGCTGCATGTGGCCAGAGGGCCGTAGTTTGAGGACCCCTGCACATAGGAACTTTTCCGACTCAGGTGGTAGGCCGTGAATCACAGTCCTCCCCAGCTCCAGCTGAGGCTGATTGCATTAGGAGTGAAGAGCTTGTCCAAGTCAAGCTAATCAATTTTCCTCTTTATCATCATTCCCATTGTAACTATGAGACTTATAAAGGTTAAGCCACTTGTCCAGTTATCCATCTAGTAAGAAGCAAAACTCAGATTTGTGCACACGTCTAATTCCAAAGCCTGCTACCTTGCTGAACACATAGGTATGTTTGGCTTTTGTAGGTGAATGTATCAAGTTCTAGTGGACACAGACTGGCCTGGGACAATGTCTGCAGGCTGGCTTAGCACCAGAAAGGATCTCGTTTTTCCTCTATTTGCCACATTGTGTCTGCTTGCTTGGGACGACAGGATCAGCAGGTCACAGTGCATAGCTGATGTATCTGGGCAGTCACTACCAAGCAGATGGGTTTAAGTCACCATCAGCAGGGCGTAACACTAGAAGAGATGCATGCCTTCTACATATCTCTAAGTATGGCCTTGATGGTGAATAGTTGATATGGGGAAGATGTTTCCTTGGTTTTCAATTATTTTTACAACTCTAGGTAAAGCCCCAAACCCTCTAACCCCAGTGAGCATTTCTTGGTATGAATTAGTTATTCTCTACTTAAATAAATGGCCCCCAAATAGAAGCAGATACACAAAAACTTTTATTAAGTGGAAGTTAGACTTACTTCATGGTAATCAACCAGTTACAAGTGCATTTAAATTCATGTGTGTGGACACTGTAGAAGTCAGAATGGTCTGTCTTACTGAAAGTCCAGTGTTCTGGCTCGGTTCCAGCCAGTGCAACCCAAGGTAGAACCATATACACAGAGTAAGTACAGGTCAAAGATGATGTCAGACTAGATTGGCAACACCAAAGTCATTGTCACAGCTAAGCATTACAGAACATAAACGTCCAAAGACCAGAAGACTATTACTAAAGTGGTTCCTACTACAAGCCTTTTCTTCTACTTAAAATGCTTCCAGAGGACCAGTGTAGCAAATCCTCAACTCTGGCGGGATGGGGGGAACAGAGCCGCTTCTACGTTTCACACTTAAACGAGCCACAGAAACTGTAAACATTTGGTGGTCGTCCTGATGCCTATTTCAGGTAGATGCCAGCTGTCCCCTCGGGAAAGTGCAGTTTAACTGGTGTGAACATTTTCTATTGTACATCTTCAATCCATAATTTTTCTTGCCTGTTTCAATTAGCACCAGTTTATTTTAAAATATTTTTTCCTGGTGTTAAATATTTAGGAAACATTGTTTTTTTTAAAAACTAACACACAAAGTCCAAAACAATGAAAAGCAAAAAACATTCAAAAGATTGTTTTAGAGAACAGCATTTAGAAAAACAACATCATTTAAACATTCAACAAATCTATGTACAATGTGCCAAAAGTTGGCAAGGAGCATGGCTGAGAAACAGTCATGGAAAAGGTTTATTATCAACCTGAACCTCCACAGGCTGTATTTACAGTCAGATAGGTATTCGGAAATGTAGTATCAGAACATCTGGATTTGGCTAAAAATCATATAAAAAGACACATTGCCCTCCCACAATAACTTCCTATTAGGTAGCAAACAATCCAGTATAACCTTAAGTACCAGGTTTAGAAGTGTTTTTTTTTTTCATATTTTACATACAAACAGCTGATAAACTTTCTCAATGGACATAGAAGAGAACCGGGATGGCAGAGAAATATGGAGTTCTTTATTTCCACATTTTCAGATGAAAGAATACTTTTTCATGCTGAGTAACACAGTAAAGCAATGATTAAAGAGCAAAGACAAATTATTAGGATAAAAGGTTTCATGAAAATATGAAATCAACAAGAGGGCTGAAGAAATCTGTGTATATTCTATATAGACTTTCTAAAATATAAGTCATCTCTATGTAATTTTGAAAAAAGATCAGTGATTTGCTTTTCTGGACAGTATGTTCATATTTTGTTCTTTGAAGCCATAGAACCCAAACTCTTTGAAGAATATTTTTTTTCTTGGATTGAGAATTAAATACAACAGACAAAACCTATGCCAATTTATCCAACGCGATCCTCGTTCATTTTATGCACTTTTGCTTGCTTGTTAATCCAACATTACTAGAACATCCGCCTATAAAGAACTGGGCACATTTTGTAACAGCCAACATTTCCCATTTATGCTTAAGAAGTAAAATATATACCATTCACTGTAGTGGTGGAATATTTTTAGAGCCTGAAGTTTCAGAATAAAGTTTCAATACACCACCTTTAAAAACATCAACTAGGAGAAGAGAGATGGGTGTCCCACATACCCATGAGCATATGTGTTCAAGTTTATTTTGGATAATTTGCAATTGTGATAAGTAGCTACGAAAAAAATTTACTTGGATTAGTTACAAAATACATGTTACTCTTTGAAAATGCATAGTTTATAATTTTATACATTCATTCACCAATATTAAAGACTTTTGTAAGCAAGTACTTACCTCCGAATGGTGGTAAGATTGTATTTCAAAAGATCTCTAAACATTGGATAGCACTGCCATCTAGCTTCTGAATTAGTGCCCAATGACTTGTGCACGCCTGTCATTTTCACATCACAAAGCAAGTACTGCTGCCTTCCCGCTGGTCTACCTTCCTTCCTCTGTTTAGCAGGCACTAAAAAGCAACCTTTCTACTGATTGCATTTCCACTAACCACCTCATTTAAAATACTTAATAATTTCATTTTAATATTTTTAGATTTGGTGTAGAAAACAATTTGAAAGATGGCTTAATGTTTAAAAGCAGAGTTTTCTTAAACCTTATGGGCTAAGGGCAACTGAGGTTTTGTGATTACTATTGTTCTCTCTCTCCAGTCTTCTCATTTGAAAAAAAAAAAAAAAAGACCGTTGGCCACTCAGCAGTTGCATTTGATGATAGTCGTGAACCCTTTGGGACCTAGCGATTTTTTCTTATCCTGAGTTCTTCTAAGTATATAGGATTTTGATACACAAAACACTTTGGAAACTATTCTAATGTCTGGTTATTCCAGAGAGTGTATGTTTAAATGGCTGACTGTTATCCAACCATTAATTACAAAAATAAGAATTTTAGGGTATGTTGTAGGAAAATATTGATTAATGGCATTTTTCTTTTTTTACATATATGATCCACATTCCTGGGTTAATTTATACCCAGGGAATTTTTAGTTATTATTGAAGTCATGGGACTAGTAAATTTTGGGGATTTTTGAATTCTTCCCTAAAAATCTAAGTCTATTCTAAAGCTTTCTACCAATGGTCAAGGAGGTTCCCCAAATGGGTGGGATACTGTGGAAAGGAGAGGCTTTGCTGTCGTCACAGGGGTTGGTCAAATCACAGCCATTGATTTCCAATACGCAGAGTATGGAAGGAAAGGTTTAAAAAGTAAAACAAGGGTTTGTAATCTGCAAGGTTATGCATTGCTCCTCCACCCTTTTGTGGGTGGGTGGGTGTGGGGTAGTTTAAGGGGCAATTCAAATTCCGGCAGCCTCTGGCCCTAGGAGTTCTGGCTCTGTCCTTTTGGCCTGGTACATCTGTGCCCAGAACGTGGGAAGGGGCTGGCACTGGACTGAGAGACAAGTGCTTAACGTGAGCGGCTTGGAGTCATTTTCTTTCTCCATAAATATAAAATTAAAACAATCATGCCCTGCAGGAGCTACTTCCTTTTCACATACTAAAGGCCGATTCCTGTTTTCATGTTCTGTAATTGTGGGCAGAGGTCAGAGCCTGGAGTAATTCGAAGTGGAGCCCTCTTGGCTCCTTGAACGTGTGCCCGCTCTACCTGCCGGTTCTGATTTCTCTGAGCCTTGAGTGTAGGGGGCCTGGTGGGGAGGTGACTTGCATGAGGCTTTGAGGCACAGTGGAAGGGTTGGATCTCTGCCTGACTACTCTTTATCGTGAGTCGGAATAAATCTCCTGTGCTGACTGTGGCCAGTTGTCCAGTGACCAAGCTGCTCTCCTCCTGATGGCCTCAAACTGTTTAGACAGACAGAATTTCCTCCCCCGCCACCAAGGAAGGTGGTAGCCACATTGAGCCTAATGTACCAACCACAGTAACATTTATCTATCCCCTTGGACCTTAATTTGAGAGAGAGAAATCAGCACAGAAGCAAGAAGGTCCCATCACGGGCTTTGGAAGCGAACACACACTACAGCCTGGCCTCTGGCTTGGGAACATGAGGGCAAGGAGGGGAGAGTAATGTTCCTCTAGTAAATTCTTAGGGGCCATGTGGACAAAACAAGACTAGCAACCAGAATGGGGACTATTCTTGTCTCTCTCTCTTAGAGCTCAATTTTTTTCTCCAGAGTGCTGGTTTTCCTCTTTAGTTAGGGATTAATCAGAAGAAAACAGATAAGCACCTTTGCTTTTTTTTTTTTTTCTTTAAAGAGCATTTTCTTCTTTAATGACAGCTCTCTTACCTTTTTTCAGTTGTTTTCAGTAGTTGCCGCTTTCTACCCTAATTTTCTGAATTAAAAATTTACATAATATGCTGAAATAAAAAAAAATTTAGGGAATTGGCACTTATAAGAGAATCTCATAGTTAATTAGACTTAAGAATTTATCTTTCATATTTTCATAATATAAAGGGGATCTTCTCTTTAGCCGGTGGTAGTTAATAATTATGTGGGTGGTGCCCAACACGAAAAAACATTTTTAAAAAACAAGGACTATAATTTAACCACCTTCTCCACCTTTTTTCAAAATCTATAGTTATCTGCTTTTGGAATGATAGTTTTCTTCTTGTCCCCTAAAGCTTGGGTCTTTTTAAGTCTTGCCACAGTCACAGGATGGTGCTAACCGTTGCAAAAGGGGCTGCTTTTCCCTCAGAGGAGGAAAGTGCTAAACTGGAGGTTCCTCCTCCAGCACTGTGTTACTTCAGAAACACGATAAAAGTATCATTAATCAAAATGAATGCTAATGAAGTAGGTGTCAGGCCAAATTGGTTTTCTCAGACTCCTTCCAGCTCCTTGGCTAAGTTGCCTGTGAGCGGCTTTACTCTAAACTCGAGATGGTGAACTAATGGGTGAAGGATAAGATGAAATCCACTCATATATTGGACTGCCTTTTAATCATTCACATTACATTGCCAATCTTATGTAAATTGCATTCATATTTAAACATGACTTAACTGTATTACCAGGCATTTCCAACTCTTGAGTTTACATTACATTTTGATTTTACCATTACAGATTTATAAATTTTAAGCTGGTTTTAAATTTTCTGGCATCAGTTGAAGTTTCCATAGATGGCAAATGTTGTATACTAGCAGCGAAACAGTTTTCCCAAGGAGTCAAAACTTTTACTCAGAACATCGCATTAGCAAGGAAAATCTGATAATGAAACACTTAGTTGGTTAGAATTTAGGGATTGGGGATTAGCTGCAGTAAAGGGATACATTTAGGTTTGTACTTGGCCACATGACTGAGTGGGCTGTTTATTTCTATGCTGAAAGTCCTGGACTGAAAGGACGGGTTGAGACATGGTGGGTCCCTAGGTCTTGTTAGGTCTCAAGTCATTCTGGAAGACTGACTTCCAGCCCTCAATGAGCCAGCCCTTCATTGAGCCCTTTCCCTCCTCCTCACAAGCAAAACTGAGGCTGACTCTCAGGTTCAAGATTACTCTGGGTTGGCCTAGGAGGTGGGTAATGGTGATTCTAAATATCCCTGTTCTACACTGGATTCTTATGAAGATCGATTGAAATAACGTGTCTGAAAGAGACATTCTTTATTACGTCTGTGAAAGGGTTAGTGATTATCCTGATGCCATCAGGATGCAAGATACAGTTCAAAATGAGTTAGTCCATCCAAGCCAGGGAAGCAACTTGTAATATTTTTCATGACACGTTTATTTCCATTTTGCTTTTGCCCTCAAAGATGTTAAGCTTTTGCATGGGGGAAAAACAGGAAGTTAGTGGATACTCCAAAATACCTAAGTGCCTACCAGTTCTGAAGCAAGGACTTTGCCATATCAGAGGTGCAACAACAGTAATTTTACCCTGGCATGAAGACTCACGAGGGGAGGAGTGGAGGGGAGGGTGTGGAGAGGTTGGCAAAGGGCTTTGGCACAAGGAGGTGTGTGCTATCTTAAAACGTCAGGGGCTCCTGCCTGCCTTCTCTGAAGGCACAAGGCTGCTCTTTGCCAGCCCCTCATCACAGTGGTCACGGCAGTGAAAACAGTATGAAAATCAGGATTACAGTTATTCAATGCTTCGGGGCACGGCCTGGGCACACCAGAAGGAGGCAGAGTGCGAGAGCTGGGTAACTCACTAGATTTTGATCCGAGGCAAGGCTAAAGACATTGCATCTCTATATCCGAGTCTTCCAGGAGAATGATTTCTTAGGGAGAAATGACCTCTTTTTCCCTTTTATTTTAGTTGTTTAGATAGAGACAACATGTGAGTTTGTGGGGCTGATGGATGAACTTGGCCTTACGGCCATGGAATGTGGGATCTGTTTTCTCCAACAGGTGAAACTGGTGGCCACAGGCTGCACTCACCCACATGCAGGTTCTCTTTGGTCTGTACAGTGTTGGCCAAAAACTTGAGTTAGTTGTCAACACTTCAAGTGTCAGGTAATAGATTTCCAAGTCAGAAGATCTGGCAGCCCCGGGCCTGATTTCTTCATGGTTCTGATTGTCTAGAGCTGAGTATTCCTTCAAAAGGGGCAAGTGTTCTCTGTTTCAACAGGATCTCACATTCCTAGTGTCCCTTTTTGTCTGATCTACATGGATCATTACGGAACTTGCTTTGCCCTTCTAAGGCATCTAAATTGGCAAACTCTGCTTTATACTATTAGGAAGCTTCTATTTAAAGATGGAAGGAGACTCATTTGATTCACAACTATACAGAAATAAACATTTCTTGGGGACTTCAATACTAAAATGGAAATATTCCAAGGGAATGAAGATAGAGATTTGCTGGCTGACTCATCTCAAAGACCGGGAGCCAAGGCTGTACACGGTTTTCCCTAACTCTGTGCATTTCTGGTCTTCATGTGTGCAGGTTCCAAAGCCTATTTGAAACCAAGGTCAGAGTGACCTTCTGACCATCTCACAAGAGTTGCCCAGTAGGTGTGGGCTATTCTGTCCCAGCTTTTCTTTTGATATTATCTGTGTACTTGGCTAATTAGGATGGTTTTTGGATTATCAATCTTAAAACAATGCTTTCTTGTTTTAATAGTGAGTGGGCTTGAATAAAACTGTACACCATTATGAAATGGTTTTGGCAAAGTTCAGAATTGGGCAGTTATAATAGACTCGCCACAGCTCCCCTCCTTGTTTCCTGACTCTCGGGAACCCAGTCACTTTCCGATCACAACCTTGCGTGCCTGTCAGTTTTTCACAGTGAAAAATCAAGCACTTATTCTGATAAGGAAATTAAAGTTATTTAGTTAGTGCTGAGGACAAAATTAATGTAAGCGCTACTGATCACCGAAGAATTCTATCTTTGAACCTTCATACTATGATTTTAGAAATTTCTACCAAATGATACTTGCTAGTTAAATGTAGGTTTGTGGTTCTGGTAGGTCAAGTGGTAAACTTGTCTTTTCGACATGGAATTTATCATTTTACCCTAAAGAATTTATAGGAATATTTCTCCTAGAGCCTATAAGCATATCTGTTAACATTTTTTTTAGATTTAAAATATATAGGCTGATTCGTCAAGTGCCTTTCCCATAATTCTTTGAAAATTAAGTAATGGTAATTAATGGTAAATTAATAGACTGGTAATGATAAAAGAAGTAGCTGTTGCTATCTTGATTCTCTTGTAATAACCATTCCATCTGATCCGCATTTCTACCTTTGCTTGCAGAGGGTTAATTGAAAAGATATGCATCAAAACACTTGCTTAAAAGAGGCATAGCCCTTTGTTTGGTGAGCAGGAATTGCTTTTATAATATTAACACTTCCTGTCTGGTAAAATACTATATTTTAAAAAATAAGCTACAATGTATAAAACCAAGGTCATTTCCCACAAAATGTTCATGTTCTTTGTGATTACAAAACACGGCATCTTGTAAAATATTTCCAGTTGTGTTAACTTGAGAAGTTGAGTATTAATGCGTATTATAAAAGTGTCATGTCTCTTAGAACTGTAGAATCCTAAGCAGTATATTTCTTGTTTTATTTGGAAAATTAAGTTATCATTATTATTGTCTTTAAGATTACATTTTGCCACAAACATATCACCACTGTGATTCTCAGACCCACAACAAAAGTTATAAAACATGAGATTGTCTTCAAAAGAAGGAACTATTTACAAAACAGGACCAGAAGTAAGATTCCCATTTTGATTGCTAGTCCTATGATGGATACACCTTTTAAAGCATATATAACATTGGATATGGACTTTTTCAAAGTTAAGTCATACTAAGCAAACCAGTTGGTCTTATAATACATTTTATACTTTCTTGTTCTATTGGTGTGCATTCCTCAGTGATACAATTGGTACCTAAAAGTGCTAATCTCATTTCATTCACTGATTTCAGGTTTGGTAGTTACAATGGGAAAAAGACAATGAACCAGTTTCGATGCAGAGGCATCTCCACCAGTTTGAGGAATGGGGAGAGTCTGTGCTGCTCGCAGGGTTACTTCCTTAGAGAAATGAAATTTCCAGTTGACCCGCATGCCCAGTGCATTCTCCAGAATGATCCACATTCTCATGCATATTTATGAATCCTGCTCTGTTTCCACTCATCTGTATGCACAAATTCTCCCCCGAGTTCACACAGGTCAATGCTACAGATGATGTGGTCGATAGAAATTCTACGGGGTCTCGTGAGAAAAAGCACCTTCTCCACGAAAGTCCATGGAAGTTTATTCCTTAACATGCCATTAAAGCAAAATGCACATCTTTAACGGCTTTCTTTCACCTACAGAACTCTGCTTATAGCTAATAAACAGTCACCCAATTGGGTGATTATAGAAAGGAACAGCAAGGCTTTGTATTCACAATTACATTCAGAAAAAGCCTTATGAGAGTCTATGAATATCCCCCAGGCGTTGCGCCTGTGGTTCCAACGTCCGTCTTGGACTACAGGTCAGCTACCAAGAAAACAGCTCCTGTTCATGGGCCATTCCTCTCCGCCTCGCAAAGTAGGTACTGTCCAGTTCACTGAAATTTGTCTTGAAATGATACCACTTGAAAAAACTTGTTCTGACTAGCAATGACTTTAGAGATAACAAAATTCTTCCTGATCTTAGGATTCTCCAGACCTATTTTTCACATGCCCTTTATTTTTCCCTGAGGAAATGAATATAATTTACAGTATTTTGCTACTATTCTCAAGGTATTCTCTCCTCTATGTACAGTTCTTGCCACCTTTCTCTGAGCCTTCTCTAGTGAATGGTGCGCTTCCGTTTTCCAATGGGGTCTGATGAAGCGGGACAGGAATTCAGTAGTGCTGGCTAATGCATAACCCCAGGGCCACTTCCAAAAATGTGGCTTAGTTTGACACCAGAGAGACAGCAGATTTAAAATTTGAGTGATCTTGCAATTTTATGGAGGACATTTCAGTTTCCGAAATCTTTTGTAACATACGTGTGACTATCTCTTTTGGAAAGCCCAAGAACTGCAACATGGGTCATTCTCTACTGAAAATTGTCACCTGCAATGTGGTTGTGGCCGGGCAAGGAATCGTCTAATAAAGGGCACCTCGTTGGTATATGGAGCTGCCGACAGGCACTTTGCAGCCGAGCGTGCACCTTCCTGGTGAGAAACTCCCTGCTCTCTTTCTGAAGATGGCTTTTGCCAGCCACGGGAGAAACTCTCCTCCAGATGAGGTGGAGAGAAGTCCACATCTGCTCAGGGCGAGGCTGCCTGCTAGAGACAGCCTTGCACTCTGGACACCTTCAGGGAAGTGGCTCCAGGCCCTCTCCTCGCTTCGGGCAGCTGCTTCCAGAGGGAGAACAGGGCTGTTCCCGCGGAGGTGCTCAGGGACAGTTACCACTGGCTGGTTAGCACCAAGAAGATGAGCGGGACCAGGTGTCCACAGGCCTCTCGTATCTCCTTCCTGACCCCTTTGCTACCCTGGTGTTTTCTCCATGTTGTCACACTGCCTCCCACACATTGAGCACATGTCGCCTGGGAAGGACTAAGTCTTAAAACTACTGCCTGATGAATACTGTGGTTGTGGGTATCTGGAGAATGCCCTGTCAGTCACCGTGAAATGCTTCTTTGGAGAGAGATGAGAAACCTCTTTTGAAGGAAGTGGGGGGGGGGTTCAAGGGAGCAAAAAGCAAAAGGCTACCACATGCCTTATTTAGAAATATCTGGGGACCGGAATCCATTGTATCGCCACTCCCTTCACACAGACAGGCCTCTGGGCTCCCCGGGATGGACAAGGCTCCAGCCAGCTTGCCCGCTTCCCACCCTTCCCCCTCCTCCTGCCAAGTGATCACACACACAAAGCAACTTGGTTCCACAGGGATGGCATAAAATGAAAGTCTGGCTTAATTTGGCACTTCATTTAGTTCCAAGATATAACAAAATAACCCTATGTCAACAAAAAATTTTAACTTTTACAACCAGCAGCTGTAGATTGAAATTCATAGCTTTCTGGGTGGCTTGTACGAAGCATAATCCCTTTTCTTCAAGGCCAACCAGGTGTCGCTTGGTGGTCTCCTAGTTAGCACATGCCCTGGTACAGGAAATGTATGTCTGTGTGTCCAGGAAGGTACTGAGGGTCTGTCCGTACCTGAGGCTGGAGAAGAAGGTACACAGAGCCCTGGGCTAGCCAGCAGAAAGGAGCCCCTACTCGGGCAGGAGATTCAGAGACGTGTATGTGGAGAAGGCTTTAGAAAGGAGAAGAAATCCCAGGGAAGCTGCATTCACCTCTACGGTTCTGCTTGTACCTGTGTACTGGCTGACAACCAGGTAAGGAGCGAGTTGGCCTCAGGTAGGCCAGAGCTCAAACTACTCATGGGCTGCGTCTTTGGGGCTGAGAGCCATAGGGCCTTGCTCTAGGACTACTCCACAGTAAAGATCTTTCCCTTCTTGTGTTCCAAAGTTCTGGGAGGGGTGGATTTGACCCCTAATCACTTGAATCTTTTTTGATTAGTGACTCAATCCAAGGATCAAGGGCCAGAGCCTTGATCAATCTGGATTTTGTCAAAGAGAAAAACCTCTGGTCCAGGGTTGTCCCCTGACTCTCATTTACACAGTGAATTTGCTTGAACAGTTGACCAGCCTTGGCCTTTCCATGCCCACTGGGCAATCTGCCCGTCGTTCAGGGCCTCCTGGACCAGGCCAGAGCATCATATCATCTGCAGTGGTGCTGCAGATGAAGTGACAGGACACCAGGAAGGGGAAGGACATGCTAGGGCAGAGGAAGCAAACGTAGTTTTGCATTTTAAAAAATGCCCTTGTAATGCTGACCTTGTAAAAGTACTAAACATACAATATAGCTGGTGCTGTGCCTAGTATTGATTGGTAATCAAGATGTGAAATTAGATCTGTTCTCTTGAAATAGAAATAAGTGTTTTTAAAGAAAAAAGGGAAAAAAAACCCAGAATCTCTTCCAAGGAATAATTTTTTAAAAAAGTTATATGACAGTTTAAAAAATAAATTGCCAAAATATCTGAATGCACAGATTGTGGATGTTGCACTGTAGAACCTCCTGATAGTTTCCCTTGCTTATATGTATAAAAAGGATATCTGTTATTACTAGATGACTTCTTTCTACTCTTTTTTTTAAAAAGCATATGTACAAGCTCAAAACATATATTAAACTTCCCTCTGTGCAATTTCATTGAACATTCCTATGGCTGATCCCACGTCCCTTCTTCCCTACACAGTACCTCCTCTAAGGTGCTCTTGCTTCTTTGCATAGGTATAGGAGAAAGAACTCTTCAGCAGGGCAGTCGAGAGTAGGGGAGATAGAAAATGAGCTTATTTATAGGGCTTGACAACTCCTCCCCTCTCCCTACATCAGTACCACCAAAACCAACAACAGCAAGCACACACAGCAAGTTAGAAAGGCCAGTCGGTGGAACACAGTGCTAGCCCTGACCCTGCTAAACTGAGAGATTCCTATACCCACATGCATTTTCCTTTTGGTGTTCTGTATGTTCCCTTTAGAGTAAGTTCTTACTGAATAGCTCCCATATTTTTATAAGAAAAATAAGGGTTTGGACCTCCCATTTACCCATATAACGTTCATATTATTCGTTAACCCATCTCCCAGACATGCTAAAGCATAAAACCTATAAAAGTGCACTCAGGATGGAAGTGGTCTGTGGACCTAACGTGACTTTCTGAACAGATGGGGACATGTCTGCTGTGTTCTTTGTCTAAAGCAAACCTGCTGGGAGAGTTTGGAGTTCTCTACCTTTTCTGAAGTCAGCCAGCGGTGGAGTTTGGAGGGAAGGACCAATGACCCATTAACCTGGCTACAGTCTTGACAGACATGCGGTAACAAATAGATCCGAGCTGCCGTTTGCATCACATCCCTGAAAGAAGCATCAAGGCTTACCCAGATGGCTACGGGGGCCAGTTCTTGACTGAGTTGTGGCAGGTAGAGAATTAGCTGTGCTGCCTTGTGGGGAAGAGCTTCTTATAAATCCAAGGAAGACTCCTAGATGTTTCCCAACAGTGACAGCTGGATTTCCTGAACTTAGCTTGGGGCTGATGTCTGCTGGTGATTTCCACGGCCAATTGCTTTTCGAGTTTGTGCCATCTGGGGCCCACCAAGCTAACAGCTCTACCATGGTTCAGTTTGGAGCCATTCGTAAAAAACAAAACAAACAAAAAGACATAGAAAAAGATACCCAGTGTGCTGCACTTTCTTGCAACACATCATGATGTGTACTGCTCCAAGAAGTCAAATGGAAAACAGGGAAAAGATTATTCACAACAAAAGCAGGTATTGTTCTTTGTACAATTGCTACTGAATAATGTGTAGCTTATTTTTTTTGTGTGTGTTTGTCAAAAAAATCTCAGAAACGGCATAATTCAGAAAGCTTATCAAAATATGCCTTTCTAGGTAAAACGGGCTTTGTTGGTTCAATTGTTTTGAAAGTCCACAGTTTTAAGACCTAGACATACAGCAAAAAAGTTGACTTTTCTTTTGAAGGGAAAAAAAAATAGTTATAGCTGCTCTGGGCTGTGTTCTCAGGAAGAGCAGTAAGGGTGGTGACTTTTGTTGTTGCTGTCACTCCACCAAGGTTTCTGGAAGTGCTTTTCCTGGGCTTCAAGTGTGTTTTATTCGGAAGGAAAAGCTCTTTCCAACACCTACACCGGAAGGGCCAGGGCAGGAGTGCTCGGGCCTGGGCATCTCTCAGTCGATGAACCTCTGGCAGGCCTTCTTCCAGCGGCAGGAGGTGCACCACATGTCTCGATTCTCCATCCCGTACACCTTCCGGCATTTTTTGCCCTCTCCCCTGGGCTTCCTGTGAGACAGACGAGGAAGATTAGTTCAGTGGGAAGAATTCAAAGGGCATTGTATTGGAGAGCTCGAAAGAGAGCTTGAAACAGAGCGAGGGAGGGGGAGAGAGGGAGAGAATATAGTAGGGTTCTCTCTAGGTTCAGACTTCAACATATGCTGGATGTGTCCGTGGCCCCTACACTTAGCTGTTACTGTTAGCTACTACAACCCTTAAGCTTCTATTTGTCCATTTGTGGACATGTCCATCTGGCCATCTTTTAAAAAGTGAATGAAATAAGTAAACATAAGAAATGTTGCATGTGTATGCTCAGTAAAAAAAAAAAAAAAGCCAACAGAGAACACCGTTGCTCTTTCAAGTTTTTAAATATATACTTCCAGGTCCTCCCTTCTCAAATTTCTAGTACAGTAGCCCCCACCTACCCACAAGAGACACGCTCCAAGACCTCTAGTGGATGCTTGAAACCTCGATAGTCCTGAACCCTATATGTAAACACACACGCATGAATTTCTTTTTCCGTCTTCATAATTCCATGGGAAGAAGATTCATTCTTACTGTAGATCTTAGCAAGTTCAGCATGTCATTTTTTTTTTCTTTCCTAATCAGTCAAAAACTTTCACCTTTCCACCTAAGGGAAGCTCTTTAACAACTCCTCTTTGGCATGCCTGCATTGCCAACATCAACCCTCTTGCTCTTTGGCGCCATGAATAAGTAAAGTAAGAGTGACTGAAACACAAGCACTGTGACACTGTAGCAGTTGATCTGACAACCCAGCCGGCTACTAAGTAAGTGACTAATGGGCAGGAGGCATAGATCGTGGGGACAGGCTGGATGAAGGGAGGGTTCATGCCCTGGGCAGGACGGTGCCTGAGATCTCGTCATGCTACTCAGAATGGCATGCAATTCAAAACTACGAATTGTTTATTTCTGGAATTTTCCTTTAATGTTTTTGAACTGTGGTTGACTGTGGGTAACTGAAACTACAGAAAGAGAAACCACAAAGGGGACTACCGTGTTCCCCTAGGGAGACCTTGCTTGATCTGTATTAAAAACTGTATCTTGTAGCTCCTTTAAATAAAGAGGCTAATACAGCATGCCTCTAATTAGACCCAATAATCACTATTACCTATTCTGCAAGAAAACTTACTGAAAACCATTACCGCCCCCTCTCCCCCCAAAAACCCCCAACAAATCTTCATTAGTAATTAATGAATGGAAAAGCCATGGGGGAAAAAAAGAGAGGGTGTTTCCACGATTGTGGATACATTATATGGACAATCATCTCTTTGTTGTTCTGTTTTTACAGTTAATTCCCTTGAGATGAGGTGTGTGGCGTTTTGAGCAGTCCTACCTTAGGCTGACGGTGCCCCTGGGTGGGGAAGACAGGATCGTGTGGCCGTGCTGTCTCTGCTCTCCTGTGCCCACTGGATGATGATGTGTTGGTGATACCTGGTAAATAAATACATGGAAAACAAAGTTGACAGGACGGGTTCTCCACCCCATGCACTGATTTAGCCTTAGCCATGCGGGCAGTGGTCGTTGGCCGTTAGAAGTAGAGATGAAATGCTTTCTTCACAGAGATCACATGTAGAATGAATGGGGAGGGGGTGCCCATGGCAGAATTTGAATGTATTCCCAAACAGAAAAGATCCATCACCAACCACTATTTTAAACATCTTTGTTATTTGTATCTATGCATTCCAAGTTGCCCATAAGACCATAATTTCACTTGAATAATATTTTAAACCTTAAAAGCATTTTTAAATTTCATTTAATCCTCATGAACGCTGTCAAGCAGGGCAAGTCTCATGATTCCCTTTTTAGAAGACGTAAACTACCTAGAGAGGTAAAGAGATTTATTTGAGATTACAGAGCTCGTCAGTGACAGCGACACAACATGGTGCCTGAGCCTTCTGTTTGCTCTATTAGATCAATCACAACTACTAAATCAATAAATGTGTGCGTAAGTCATCCCAACAGCAGACTCTGGGGTCCAAATAAGAACAAATGCAAGAGGCAGAGCGCCTGAGCCAATCAATGTCTGCCACCCGTGGAATACTGACCGGGCACTCACTATGGGCCAGGCATGCTGACAACGGCTTTAATTTTCACTACGACCCTATACGATAAGTACTATCATTGCTCCCCATTTTATAGATAGGGAAACCAAGGCTGGGGAAGGTTAGTAACTTGCCCAAGGTCACGGCGCACGCGATGACAGAGCCAGGGCTGTACCGCGGCTCCTCCCTGATGCAGAGCGTGTGTCTAACCCTGTCACACTCTGCCTCTCGGGCGTAAGAACAGGAGGGCCTCTGTCCTGGATCCCTCCTGGATCACGCACTCTGCCCCTTTGCATCACCCGCTCCCATAAAACTAAGTATCTTCTCAGCTCCCGGAATCCTCAAAAGCTGCAAAAAAATTTTTCATAACAGGAGAAAAATGATGTTTCAATTAATTATATAGTATTGCCATATGTGGGAAAGCAGATATTTAATAAATTAAAAAACTTAGTCACCTAGAAGCCAGCGTGGTCATAGAAGTACCATGTTTCCCTGAAAATAAGACCTACCCATAAAATAAGCCCTAGAAGGATCTCTAAGCATTTGCACAATATAAGCCCTACCCTGAAAATAAGACCTAGTGATGGGCGTGGCTACACAGAGTATCCGCACAACCCATGCATTTCTGTGTGGATCGGTAAAGAAGATGAGCAGCCCTTCTCATCTGCCCCATGAGAGCTTTATTGCTCGACGTGAGATTGGGGCCAATGGTTCTAAAGGAAATAGAGTCACAAGAAATTCAGGATGGAATTCAGGGTTTGGAGAGTTATGATGATGTTCCAGAAGAAGACGACTTAACTATATTTGAATAAATGTAGACTGTTGTACCGTACTTAAAGTAACACATCCCCTAAAAAATATGCCCTAGGATGTCTTCTTGAGGAAATATAAATATAAGACCCTGTCTTATTTTTGGGGAAACACGGTATCATTGCTAGTTAATAGTCACGGAGCATTCCTGAGACATACATATAGCACTGGTTTTTCTCTAACAGGAACTAGTACTTTCTCTTTTCTTTCAATGTAAAGGAATGCACATCAGTGTTATTTTCCTGGACATTAATTTTAACGCTGTGGTTTGAATGTCTCTTCTAAAACTCATGTTGAAATTTCATTGTCATTGCACCAGTATTAAGATGTGGGACCTTAAAGGGATGATGAGGCCATTGGGCTCCATTCTCATGGATGGGATTGGTGTCATTGTAAAAGGGCAAATCTGGCCCTCTCTCAACCTCTCACTTTCCACCACATGATGACGTAGCAAGAAGGCCCTTGCCAGATGCTGGCATTTTGATATTGGACTTCCCAGCCTCCAGACTGTTAGCCAATACATTTCAGTTCATTATAAACTAGCCTAAAGTATTCTGTCATAGCACAGAAAGAACTAAGACATTTAAAAAATTATACAGGTGGGTAAAAATCTAACATTTTAAACTTTTGCCTTGAGTCTGAATTATTCTGTACCACTGGTCTTTCTGCTAAAGTTGGGTGGAACAAGGACCAGCAGATGTGATTGATATACAGAATTTAAAAAAAATAAAAGCTTTTGGGAGGCTGGGGAAGGAGGATCGCTTGAGCCCAGGAGTTTGAGGTTGCTGTGAGCTAGGCTGACACCATGTCACTCTACCCAGGGCAACAGAGTGAGACTCTGTCTCAAAAACAAAAAATCTTTGGAGTTCAGTGCATTCATTTTATGTATATAGATATGTAGGTCCTTCCAAGAGCAGAAGCCCCTTCACCCCCATCCCATATGGACTTGGTTTTGTATGGGATGCATACTAGAGGGGGTGAATACCTCAGATGCCCATGGCCACTGTAGATGATCTAGAACAGGCAGCCTCAAATTATGGCCCGTGGGCCACATGTGGCCTACCGAGGACATTTATCCAGCCCATTGGGTGTTTCTGCCGCCGCTACCTGTCCTGCTTAGCAGCTGACTCGTCCCAGGCCCACAGTGCACATGTGTGGAATGTGTGCCGCACTCTCCAACGGACCCCAATGGTCTGGGGGACAGTGAACTGGCCCCCTGTTTAAAAAGTTTGAGGACCCCTGATCTAGAATATGTGCCTATGAATTGTTTTAAATTATCAGAGCAATAAAAACTTAAAAAGTACTGTAGACCTCGTAGAATCCCAAGAATACAGCCTCATTTAGAGAACTGGAGTTCAGCTGACAGGAGAGTGACACTACTTCCATCAGCTGGGGATAATGTGGAAGGTTCTGGATTGTAAAAAGTTGCCATAGTCCTTGTACATGAGGTGATATGAGCTTACTGGATGTTCTTCAATAAATATATATATATATATATATTTTTGAGACAGAGTCTCACTCTGTTGCCCAGGCTAGAGTGAGTGCCGTGGCGTCAGCCTAGCTCCCAGCAACCTCAAACTCCTGGGCTCAAGCAAGCGATCCTGCTGCCTCAGCCTCCCAAGTAGCTGGGACTACAGGCATGCGCCACCATGCCCGGCTAATTTTTTCTATATATTTTTAGTTGGCCAATTAATTTCTTTATATTTATGGCAGAGACGGGGTCTCGCTCTTGCTCAGGCTGGTTTCGAACTCCTGAACTCAAACAATCCGCCCGCCTCGGCCTCCCAGAGAGCTAGGATTACAGGCGTGAGCCACCGCGCCCGGCCCTTCAATAAATATTTTTAAGTACTTACTATGGACCAGGCATTGTTCTAGATTCTGAGGATACAGCCATGAACAAAATAAAGTCTCTACCCTCAAAGAGCTTACATTCTAGTGGGGAGACAGATGGTAAACACAAACACAGACAAGATTTTAGTGATAAGTACCTGAATGAAATAAAATAGGACAATAGGCTAAAGTGTAATTAAAGGAGAGGACATTTATTTATTTAGGGTGCTGAGAGAAGGCCTCTGGAGGAGGTTATCTTTTATCTCAAGGGCATTCCAGAGAAGGAGAGAACAAGGACAAAGGCCTCCAAGCACACAGAACCCCCATGGGGCCAGAGGGTGCTCTGGGAGGAGAGGAAATGGTAGAATCAGCTCATGCCTCTGAGCTGCGTAAGGGATCTGAATGTTATTCTAAGTGCAATGGCAGCCACTGGAGAGTTTTAAAAAAATGAGACATCTGATTAATGCTTTAAAAAGATCTCTTCGGCTCCTTGGGGAATGGATAGCGGGCAGCCTGGAAAGAAGCCCTGCAGACTAGTTAAGAGGCTTTTGCAGGATTCCAGGCACAAACATACCAGTGGTTTAGACCAGGTGTGGCGGTGGTCGTGGGAAGGGGCTGGATTCCTGTCTTTAGAGGCACAGCTGAGGACTTGCGGATGGATGGGATGTGAGATGAAGAAAATTGCAGATGCATCTTTAGATGAATGAAGGAGTCGTCAAGAGGAGTCAAAGAGGAATCCTAGGTTCTTGCAGAGTGGCTGGGGAGATGGTGGTGCCACGCACTAAGATGGGAAAACTGGAGAAGCACTGGGTTTGGTGGGTTGGGGGCATGAGGAACAGGTTTTTGAAAATTCCATGAGCAGAGTTTGAGGAATATGGGCTGGTTTGAGAAATATGGCCTGTCCTAGTCCATTTTGTCCTGACATAAAAGAATACCTGAGGCTGATAATTTATAATAAACAGAAATGTGTTTCTTACAGTTCTGGAGGCTGGGAAGTCCAAGGTCAGGGGGCTGCTTCTGGCAAGGGCCTTCTTGCTGCACCAACCCATAGTGTTTGAGAGAGGGCTGTACTTGTTTTTTTAACATATATACTTTTGCAATAATAACATTAATCCATGAGAGTTCTGCCTTCATGACTTGATTTCTTAAAGGTCCCACCTTTCAACATTGTTGCATTGGGGATTAAGTTTCCCACACATGAGCTTGGGGGGACACATTCAAACCACAGCATAGTCCTACAGCAGGGATGATCCCTTCCACGGCCTTTATTCCTGCTAATGGCTCTATTAACTCTGGAGTTCTGAGTATGCTCTTATGTGTGTAGCCTCTCCCAGTTCCACAACAGACGTGGGTTTCCACAGGGTACGGCACAGCAAGAGACAGAGGACCCATTTCATACTTCGGTGTGTGGCTTCCCTCTGTGGGAGGCTCAATATGATTTGTGAGTTTTCCTTGAGACTTTAAATAGCAAGGTAATCATGTTTTAGCTTCTTATTTTAGTTGGGGATGAGGGTGGGGAAATCAAGGGAGTGACTAGGGTGGGGAACTATTTATTCGGTGCTTACAAATGTGAAAGATGGGCACCTCAGTTACTTATTACCTCTTTTCATCCTCACATCAAGCTTGCAAAATAAGTGACCTATAGCTGCATCTTGTAGATAAAGAACCTTAGGCTTTGAGCAGGGAAGTGGTGTGCACAGCATCCCAGAGGTAAAAGTAGCCCTAGCAGCAATTTACTGTGAGCCTGCTACATGAGCTGAGAACCTTCTGTATGTTAGCTAATTTAATCTTCACAAGGGCCCTATCCTATCTATCGTTTCCATTTTATAGTTGAGGAAATGGAGAAGTTAAGTGCATGGTCTTGGCCACACAGTTAGTAAATGGCAGACCCAGGACTTGAACATGGCTGTCCGATACCAGCTGGCCTTGGAACTTACTTCTGAATGATGTCAAAACCCTGTCCTTTCCACTCTTCCATCCTGCCACATAATTAAGGGAAATAATATGTGCTCTAAAATAAAGCTCTTTAAAGCATTATTTTGGCACTCTCTCTTAGTGGTCTTTGTATTTTAATCTTTGTTTTATTTCCTAACCATTTCTATTTTATAGCATGTTTTATAAAGTACAGAATATAGTTGGAAAGTATTACATGATATTCTAAATAAATAAAATTACTGGGCCATGTGTCCATAATTTGTCTACTTATTAGGTATGACCTCAGAAGACTTTAAAGAACTCTAAACTATTATAGTCTGTAAAAATTGGGGCTAATCTCTCCATGTGTTGAGAATATTTGTGTTACATGAATCAATCCTAAATAGGGAGTCTCCCCTTTCTCCGACCCCTGTTTTACAGGAATGGGACATGTCAAAGGTAGCAATCACAGTAAGTGCCCCATAATATTAGCCTGTACCTGGCACTGTCTGAATAACACAACTCTACAAGGTAGTATTAGAGTAGAGGACATTACTTTACAAAGGCCACATGACTGGCTAGAGGTCATAATTCATAAATGCCAGAGCCAGGATTTGTAACTAAGTCTCACATCAGAGGAATAATACAGGTGTTGTGCGCTTCTGCAAATACGTTGCAGAAATATCTTCTTTGTGATTTTCTATCTCTCAAGAGGAAAAAAAAGACCTTTGGTTTGGTTTTAACCTCTTATGCTATTCTGAATCTTCCCACAAAGCATTAAAACAACAAACCCAACCAGCTAAACATCTAACAATTAAGCACTGCTCTCTCAGGTTTGGAGACCCATCCCCACTGCCTGAAGCCTGGAACTGCCCTTGGGCCGCAGGCTGACTAGCTGCTACCTGCTTGTTGGGGGCTGCTACGGAATGAATGTTTGCATCCTCCCAAAATTCATATGCTGAAGTTCTAATCCCCCAGTGTGGTTGCATTTGGAGATTTAAGGAAGTAATTAAGATTAAATGTGGTCATGGCCGGGTGCAGTGGCTCATGCCTGCAATCCTAGCACTCTGGAAGGCCGAGGCGGACAGATCGCTCAAGGTCAGGAGTTCGAAATCAGCCTGAGCAAGAGGGAGACCCTGTGTCTACTAAAAATAGAAAGAAATTAATTGGCCAACTAAAAATATATACAAAAAGTTAGCTGGGCATGGTGGCACGTGCCTGTAGTCCCAGCTACTTGGGAAGCTGAGGCAGAAGGATTGCTTGAGCCTAGGAGTTTGAGGTTGCTGTGAGCTAGGCTGATGCCACGGCACTCACTCTAGCCCGGGCAACAGAGTGAGACTCTGTCTCAAAAAAAAAAAAAAAAAATCAAATGTGGTCATAATGGTGGGGCTCTGAGCCAACAGGATTAGTGTTATAAGAAGAAACACCAGAGGGCTGGTGCGCCCACTCGCTCTCTCTCAATTGTGCATACACAGAGGTTAGGCCACCTCCAAGCCAGGAAGAGTGCCTTTACCAGGAACTGAATTGGATGACACCTTGATCTTGGACTTCTAGCCTCCAGAACTCCAGAAAAGATAAATTTCTGTTGTTTAAGCCACCAAGTTTATGGTATTTTGTTATGGCAGCCTGAGCTGATTAATAAGCCAAGAGCTTCAGATTCTGCCATGAAAAGACAGAGAAAGAAATGGAGATAATTAGAAGAAAAGGTAGGTCCTTAGGGAAAAACCGGTCAAAGAAAGTTGTAATTAATGAGGGTCTCCTTCCCACCCCTCTCCCCACAGCCTTAGGCTAGAAAAGACTGAACTTCCAGTTACATTTGTAAATATGCAGTTCTACCTTCCTGGCTACACACCTCCGGGAAGAGGTCTTACCCTGGGAACTTATTAAAGCCCACCATGTTCAGGAAACCTACCATAGGCAAATGAGTAAATAAAATCCTGCAACCCTTGAGATTCCTCAGAAAGGGATTTTTCAAAGATGTAGGAGAAAAGTAAACCCTAATCAGGGTTGACAACTTCGGGGCATTTGTTTTGGAGTACAAAGAGAAAGGTGTTTTTTTCTTAAAAAAATATGAAAACTGATAAATCCTTCAGTTTGGATACAGCTGAAGGCATCATTAATACTAATTTATTATAATTTAAAACTTTTTTTAGTGCTTCTATCTGAAAACCCTATTATACCAATTTAGAAAGTAGGAATTCACATGTACTTAGGTTCCATCTGGCTCCTCGTTTTCTAGGGGCTGACAGGCACGCTTGGAGAATTCAGGGACAGTTGCTGGCACCCGGACAGTGGGCCTGTGACAGTCCTTTCTCTGTGTGGTGTGGACCATCAGGAGCCAGCCCACCAGGAGAAGGAAGAGGACAAGCACCCACTTACTTTTTTAAAGCACTGATAGAGAGTTTAGCAACATAAAGAACATTCCTAGTTGTAATATTCTTGTTTTCTTGGAGTAGAACAAAAGCCTTTGAAAATACCACCACCACCCTTATCTTACCTTTACATCGGAATGGCAAGCTTGACTGCCTTAACAGTCTGAAGTCTTTGCTGAAACAGATTACATCACCAGAAAGACTGGAAATTTTCTAGTGAAAGAATAAATTAGAAGCTGGCATAGGAATAGCCAGTGAACCCAACCACCCTATATACTTTCTGTCAAAGCTCTTGTTGAGAATGTCCTAGGAAAACAGTGAAATGAGGGACTCTGAAAAATCAAGGGTATTGAGATGAGGGGAGAGATAAACAGAGTGTCCATTGCAGAGTTTTAAACTTTCATTGTTGAAAAACAAACAATAGAAGGCGTCCTGCTGGTATCCTACTGTGTAAGACATTTAGGAACTGTGGAGGACATGTAGCTATTAATAGTAAAAACTATTCAGAATGATTTTTCTATACGTCAGAAGGAGATGATTGAATTAAGAAAGCAAAGGGAAAAAAATATTCTGGTTTGGTTGGTCACAGAGGTAATTTGAAAAGAGGGTTGAACTGGGCTACTCTGTCTACATGCTATGCTTGTCTTTATAGCCATGAGCAATGTGGTACATGCTCTTGAAAATTCTTCCCAAGTCAAAGGCAGGAGTTAACAGGATGCAGAAAAGCAGGTCTCGATAATCCTGGAATTGCAGGGGCCATTCTAGGTGAACACCAAAGGGTTTTCTCAAACGTAATATTGAGAGCCACTCTGGGTCTTTTCCTATCAAAGAAAAAAAGTCCCCAAAAGGACAAACTGTTAACCTCTAACACCCACGTCAGTGGATCAATGTTCTTGCCGGAAGCAAAACTAATACTGACATATCTAAACTGCTCTCTTCTAATGTCTACTAACAAGATAACTCTTGCAGAGCCAGCAGTAGTTACTACTATTCAGTGAAACAGGAAACTTTAATAGTTACTCCAGATTCATGGTATTGTTTAAAAATCTTGTTTCAGGAGTATTTTCTGGAAGCCACCATTTCCCAAATTGCTGCCAGCAGGATGCTTTTTATGTTGGCTATTCCTCTATGAAATTTAATAAATATTCATTGATAGAGCACCACGTAATTCATTCAGCCATTTTCATTTTTATCAGCTCCACAGAAGGCTTAAGGCTTTGCTAGAAACCTCTGGGAGTTGCCAGTGGTTGACAATAAGAAGCTTTTGTGAGGTCTTTAGGCAGTAGGGAGGAGAAGAGAAAATAAGGTTAAGATCTGTTATCATATGACACTTTCTGAACCTTATCAGGAGTGACACACCCCTGTGAGCATCAATAGTGGGCAGGTCTATGGCTACTCTATGATAAGCTATAAAAGACCCAATATATTTTTAAATGAATGGTTAGGAATCAAGTTAATTCATGGTGATTTATCAGACAGCAGCCATTTAATATGTCAAATCACTTCTTATGTACTACTTAAATCTGATTGCATATTTCAGAACTCATTTATTTTCAAATTATCCATCAGCATGGATCATTCAGACTTTGAAAGAAAAGAATGATTTCGATTTATTTTTTTTTTGAGCCTTCAAAATGACATATCTACAAAATAATAATTTCAAAGTAATAAATCTTATAAAGTTACTTATAATGATAAATACCATCTTTTCTATACAAACTCTGAGTTTAGCTATTAATTTTATAGTCTTTTGGAAACAAATATACTACCTACACACAAAAAAATCTCAACATTTCTGAGTTGTTTATCAACAGTTGAGACTCTCTTCTAGTTTTCTAAAATACCAGTCAAAACACCTTTTTGCAGAGAAGCTGAGCTATAAGATACCTTGCTGATGAGTTTACAAATATCACTTAAAAAATACAGTATTTCTGGCATTCTAACTTTTGTCTTTTTCTTGCATGTTTCTTTAATTTGTTCTCTAAATTTATTCTAAATTGGCTTTGACCAGATTTCTGGCTTTTTTGTTTTTCTACTTACTGGAATGCCTGTGAAAGTGACCGGAGGAGACTGCCAGGAAATGCTGAAGCTGCTGCCATTGGGGGTGAACTTGGCCGATCCTGGAATGGTCACAGGGGGTGTGGCCTGTTAAATAAAAAACAGAGAAAGCTGTTATGAAGGAACATTTTCCCTCAGAGCCTTAAGCTCTCATTACCAAAGGAGGGCCTCAGAAATGGTTTCAGCTGTATTAATAATTTAGACAAATTGTATAATAGGAGGAGATTAAACAGGTCAAAGAGAATAGCTAGAAATAAACTTCTTATATATATAAGCTACCTATCCAAAGTATAAAAGGAGATAGTTTTTGATTGCTAATATTGGAAAAGAAATGTTATTAATATATAAATATACCTATTTTATTATCCCTGTGAGATACAATTCCTATCATATGGGGAAATATACAGTTTTATACTGTGATGGTGGGTGTGTAAATTAGTACATCATTTTGAGAGGCTAATTTGGCAATATGTGTCAAAATTCTCATTCTGTGTATTAGATATTCCACTTCCAGGAATTCATTCTAAGGAAATGGACACAAGGATGTTCACTGCACAACCATATACTATTAAAATAACTGGAAACAACACAAATGCCCAGTAATAAGGAAAGAGGTCATATTAGGTCATTAAATATGAAATGTCTGATTTTGAATCAAAAGTTTAGTTTATTATATCTCAAACAAGCAGCAGTACAATTAACCAAAGTATGCGCCTAAACTATCGACACAGTTTTGCCATCTTAATGGTAGCTTTTCATGCCAGCAGTGAAGCCTGGAGAGTGAATGGCGATGAAATCACAACAGGAGTTTTCCACAGCTTGTTGAGAATTGAGTATTTTTCCTTGCAAGAAGTGGTCCAAAGCCTGGAAGAAGTGGTAGTCAGTTGGTGCAAGGTCTAGTGAATACGGTGGATGACAGAGAGTTTCCAAGTCCAACCTCTGTAGTTTAAGCAGCATTGTTTTTGTGACATGTGGTCCAGTGTTGTCTTGCAAGAAGATTGGCCTGTTTCTATTGGCCAATCTTGGCTGCTTAATCAAAAGCATCCTCATCATTTCATCCAATTGTTGTAGTAGACATCTGCTGTAATGGACTGACCACGTTTCACAAAGCTGTAGTGGGTAATATCAGTGCTGGACCACCAAATAGACACCATAGCTTTTTTTCGATGAAGATTCCATTTTGGACTGTGTTTCAGCACTTCATTTTTATCTAACTATTGTGCCAAATGCTTGCGATTGTCAAAAAGAATCCATTTTTTATCACATGTAACAATATGGTGTAGAAATGGTTCACCTTTGTGTCATGACAGCAAAGAGAGGCAAGCTTTGAGCTGATTTCTCTTCCGGTGCTCGTTTAATTCATGTGGAGCCCATCTACCAGCATCTTTACCTTGCCAAGTTGTTTCAAATCGTCCAATATTGTTGGAATAGTAATGTTAAACCTTGCTGCTAATTCACACATAGTTTGAGATGGATTCGCTTCCACTACAGCTTTCAGCTCATCATTATGCACCTTGGTCTCAGGTCACCCACGTGGCTCATTTTCAAGATTAAAATCACCAGAACGGCACTTCTCAAACCATTGGTGTGCTGTGCGTTCATTACCCACATCCTTCAGCAACACTTCATTGGTATTTTGAGTTGTCTGTGCAGCTTTAGTTCCACGATGGAACGCATATTCAAAAATAACACAAAATTTTGACTTATCCATGGTTTCACAAAAATTGTTCTAAAAAATTTTTGATAATCACAAGCCAAACTGTGTATTTGAACAACTGAAGATGTACCTTCACAATAAAAATAAAACAAGAAGTGTCAAAGTGAAATGTCAGCGAGATCAACTGTCAAACTTAGTACTTAAGGACATCAGCCATTTCATACTCATTAATATGAGAAACTCAACTCAACAGCAGAAAACCAAATAATCCCACGAAAAATTGGGCAAAGATCTGAATAGATGTTTCTCAAAAGAATACATAGAAATGGCCAATAGGTACATGAAAAAATGCTCAATATCACTAATCATCAGGGAAATGCAAATCAAAACCACAGTGAGATATCATCTTATCCCAGTTAGAATGGCTATTATTAAAAAGATAGAAAAATAACAGATGCTGGTGAGAATGCAGAGAAAAGAGAACGTTTATATACACTGTTGGTAGGAACATAAATTAGTACAGCCATTATGGAAAACAGTATGGATATTTCTCAAAAAACTAAAAATAAAACTACCATACAATCCAGCAATCCTATTATTGGATATTTATCCAAAGGAAAGGGAGTCAGTATATCAAAAGGATACCTAAACCCTCAAGTTTATTGCAGCACTATTCATAATAGCAAAGATATGGAATCAATCTAAATGTCCATCAACGGACAAATGAATAAAGAAAATGTGGTATATGTACATAATGGAGTACTATTTGGTCATAAAATGGAATGAAATCCTGTCATTTGCAGCAACATGGATGGAACCTGGAGGTCATTATGTTAAGTGAAATAAGCCAGGCACAGAAAGACAAACATATGTTCTCACTCATATGTGGAATCTAAAAGAATTGATCTCATGTAGGTAGAGGGTAGATTGACAAGTTACTAGAGGTAGAGAAAGATGTGGGTGTTGGGGGATGAGAGAGGTTTGTTAATAGGCGCAAACATACAGTTAGAAGGAATAAGATCTAATGTTCAACAGAATAGGGTGACTAAAGTTAACAACATATTTTATATTTCAAAATAGCTAGAAGGATGGACTTGAAATGTCCCTAACACTTGAAATGTCCTAAATACCCTGACTTGATCAGTACACACTCTCTGCATGTAACAAAATATTACATGTACCCCATAAATATGCACACATATTATGTATCAGTTAAAATACTGTTACTGAAGAAGACTCATTGGCATGGGAAAATATTCATGATATACTAAGTAGAAAACACAAAGCATGATAAAAACAGTACCACAATGGATCCCTTTTAAAAAATCTGTATATATAGAGAACAAAATCTTGAAGGACATACAAAAAATATCAACCAAGGGGCTCTCTGGAATTAGGGATGAATTTTCATTCTTTGCTGCATTTTTAATATTTCCTATGCTGAATATTTATAATATCTATCAACAGAAAAGTCTCAATATCATCAAAGGTCCTTCCCAAATGGGAAGGACCTGCTAGATCACCTAATGTGTGTTCCAACTCTCTCAATATATAGATGAGCAAAATGACTGAATTAAGTTGTTTCAAGCCTATGATCTCTGACCAAAGTGCATTGCTGAAAAAAAAGAATGAATTAGTTATAATAAAATTTATTGTACCAACTAATCATTAGCTTTATTCCACTGTTCTTGAGTTTAAGTTTGCTATATAAGTGGCTAAATTCTTCCTATAGGTTTAGTTTTTCTAATTACAATATATTTTCTATATTTCTATATATTCTATATTTCTACATTTCTGACACTGGTTTTGTAATTGGCACCACTGGAAAGTATTTTGGCAATACATAGCAAAAGCCATACATTGTTCAATCATATCCTCTAACTCAATAATTATTCTTTTGAAAATTTAAAGAAAAAAATAAAAGCTGAAGGCACAGAGATTCTCATAGTGGAGTTATTAATGATGGAAAAAAACTGGATTAAAAAGTAAATAACAATATGAATGATTACAATAATTTTGTGCTTTAATTTAATTGGATACTATTCAGTTATATGGAAGGGTTTTTTTTTTTTTATAAAACAAGGGTGGGAGGACACCCTTTATAATTATGTAAAGGAGATTTTTGAAAGTTATATAAGGGAGTTAAGAATTATGGAAAATATGTTTTCTTAAAATTTGAATGTGTTGAGGGGAGTTTTAATCATGTCCTGAATTTGCAGGATTTGTCCCTATGGTCTCGCTGGGCTTTAGCATGACTCAGAATCCCCTGGAGGGCTTGTCAGGACACAGAATGCTGGGCTCCATCCCCTACTTCTGATCCAGTAGGTCTGCAGGGGCCCCAAGAATTTACATTTCTAACAAGCTCGCAGGTGATGCCGATGATGCTGATCTGGGGAACACTGAAAACCACTACTCCAATCTGAGAGGTTTAATTACCCATTTAGAAGGCAAGGCATGACGTCCCACACTTCGGGTGCAGTGATTGCGTCACTGTGCCAAAGCTTTCCCATGCTCACCTGTTCATTTCTTCTATTTTTTATTTAACACACACATGTAATGTGCCAGGCACCACTCTGAGGGCTTTCCAATGTTAAGGATTTTAATCCTCATACCTACCTCTAAGGGACTGGATCTGCAGTCAGCACTGAGGAGTCTGAGAGTAACCTACAGGGACCCCAACTGTGTGAGACCTTGGTTTTAAAAGGAGAAAAAGAAAGAGAAACGAAGCTGCTAGGCTGCAGGGTGTGGTACTGTTTTTCTACCGAGTTATTTTTTACTCACAGGCCAGATGGCTACTGCTTTTGGTCAAGGTCAAAGTGATTACTCTCACGTCCCCTGCAAGTCACCTGGTAAGCATGGTCGGTGTGCACGAGGTAGAGGGTGGTGGGAGCTGAGCGGCTCAAGGGCGTCATCAGTTTAGTCTCGGTTTTGGCACAAGGAGTTTCTGTTCGGCTTGAATCTGGGATGGGGAAAGTAGGAGGCGAAGCCAGGGACTGGGAAGGTGAGACCGGGGCCAGGCTGCTCAGTCCTTCGGCCACTGAGTCTGTGTTGAGCTTGATCTCAGTGTAGTAAAAGTCCTCTTCTCCATCGCTGTAGTCAGAGTCCCCAACACGCCTAGCACAGAGACAGCAAAACAATCGTACTAAGCCAATCTGGTTTTTTTTTTGTCTCGAAATCTTGCACACACTATCACCTCTGTTTAGAATGCTTTTCCTCTCTCTCGTCTGCCTGGAAAACTCATGCTTATCCTATATGACACTCAACTGTCTACTTCCAGAGAAGCCTTTGTGACTTCTTAAAGCAATTCATTTATTCATTCATTCATTCAATCAATAATTTGACAACAATTTATCGAGACTCTATTATGTCCAGGCACTGTTCTAGGGTCTCCTGATATCACAGTGAACCAAGCATAGACCCTGCCCTGATGGAACTTTTAGTCTAGTGGGGGAGGCAGACTAGGAACCCATAAAGAAAAAGATATTTAATATATCGGGTGTTGATAAGTCCCAGAAACAAAAATTAAGCAGCAAAAGAGTGACCTTAATCAGGGAAGTGATTGGGAGGCGGGGGCACTATTCAGGGGAAGCCCCTTGAGAAGGTGACATCTGAGCAGGGACCCACCTAAATGAAGCGCGGGAGAGACCATGCTGGAACCCTTGGGAAGATCATACCAGGGAAGAGCAACATGGAGCCCCCAGGTGGGCAGGCCTGGTGTTGCCCAAGGAGGCGGAGAGGCCAGAGGCTGGAGCTCAGGACACGAGGGAGTGATGAGAAGAGTGGGGACCAGACAGAGGCCAGATCATGTAGGGCTTTGTAGCCCACGGCAACGGCTTAGCTTATAATCTGAATGTGCTGGGAGCCACTGGGAGTTTTATGAAATCTAACTTACTTTGAAAAGAAATATCCAAATCACTATGGATATTGTGTAGAAAACAGAGGGCAGGAGGGCAAGAGCAGGAGCAAGAAGCCGTGGAGGAGCTGTTGTCAGCAATAATCCAGATGAGCAGTGATGGGGCCGGGCAAGGGCCACAGCCGCAGAAGTGATGAGAAATCACGTTCTGGATGGATTCTGAAGGATAGGAGTTAAGGCTTAACTCCTAACGGCTACTTCTCTGTGTTCTCTTTGAAGTGTGTTCATCCTTTAGTTAATTACCTGCCACCTTTTTTTTTTCCCCTGTGATTCTTCTTTTTTTTTTTTTTTTTGATTTTCCTGCCACCTTTTTGTAATTCTTTTAATCCCTTTGTTGCCTCACTGTGACGGTGATTCTCCAGGGATGTCACATGTTCATCTTTGTGTCACCCCACACATATCACAGTACTTGGATAGAGTAGATACCTACTAAATGCTGAACGAAGGAATGAATGAATGAAAGAAGCTGAGGTTGGAGCATAGTAATTAAGAGCATGGATTCTGGCCTTGGACTTCCTAGGTTCAAATCCTGACTCCGACACTTTCTGTGTGTTTGTGTGATTTTGGCAGCCTCCACATAGCTTCTGTGCCTCAGTTTCTTTATTTGTAAAGTGATTGTTGTGAGGATGAAGCAAATAAATATAAAGTGCTCAGAAATATACCTGACACATAATAAGCAGTACGTAAGTGCTTATTAAATAAAAATAAGGACAATGTTGAAGGTCTTAATTTTTACTATCATCAGGAAAAGTGTCTTTGGGTGCTTTCAAAGCTCTTCCTCCTGGGACATGCAACATTGTACTTTTGCACAGAAAGTTTTGAGTAAAATAACTGTCTGTGACCTCAGAAAACACTTATTAGATTTGCTAATTTCTAGAGAAGAGGTGCACATCTAACCACCTGGTCATAGATGCATCCAGTGGTATCAGCAGATCACAGACTCAGAACAAACCTTTCCTGATTAATGATCCCTATGTAGAACCTAAAATAAAAATCCACCCTCTGCCTCTCCCCAGGCCTTTCTGGCTTGTCCCTGGCTAGTTCCATTTCCCCTGAGCTCTCAGGGCTCTCAGGCTGAGGCGTCTGGGGAGGTGTCTCTGTGCCATATCAGGTCTGGCGGGCTTGGCTTTCAGACCAGCATACCATTAAAGACCCCAGAGAGTGGGATGAAGAATGAGCGTCTGTTCTATTCCTGTCTCCACTTCCTTTCCAGTTAAAGGCTGGCTGAGTTGCTGCTGGCTGCCAAGTGCTACTAATAGACACACAGGCCTGGAGGAAACTGTGTGTCCTACATGGGGAGAAATCAGGACCAGCCCCTGGTATACAAGAATGGAGTGATATTTAAGAGGAAAACAGCGTACTTTTTATACTGGCAAGGTGTGCAGTGAAGCTACATCAGATGCAAGGACATCTCTTCTTTGGGCTTTGACGTGCTTCCCTCCTCACCTCCCCCACAACAGCCAATAGTCATTAAAAATGTCCCATCATCCTAGAGTCATGCACCTGAGCTCTGGGACTGAGGCAGAGGCACATTCTCTCTTCCAGTCCACGACAGAGATCAGGCCCCAGGCTTCATAAACATAGACTGCCCGTGCAGTCCTGCCAACCCAGGACTGTTCCTGTGTGGTGGCCGGCAGGGCTGTGAACCAAAATTCACCAAGGCAATTCTAGAAGCACATCAGTAAGAAGTGGGTCTTAGGGAAGCAAATAAAGTGGCTGCATTTGAATTCCACCCACTGTGTGAGCACCCCGGGAGCTCAGAAGAAAATCATGTGCTGCCACTTACAGTCTATAAATGCACATACAGAGCATGTGCTTCTGAGTGGGGCTGAATAGGATTCGATTTTCTGGGCAGGCATACTTTAAAACAAATACTCTACCTCTTGGCTATAGCTTTGGGAAATTCTTTCGAAATCTTTAAATAACTGAGTGGTTCACATCGTGAATTGTCTGGACAATGAGATTTGAGGGGAGACACTACAGGCTTTCCTTCCCTGAAGGTTTGAGGAACAGGAATGAGGGTGTTCTGCCTGCAGGTATTTCAACGCGGCATTTCTTAGACATGAAGGTGGTCCCTCTGGCTAGGTGAGCAGAAGCCCTGCCTTGCTGGGCCACATTCCAGTCCTTGGTGACCTTCTGGATGCTCTGGAAGGCTCTGGTGTATCCCCAAATATCAGCCTGAAGGGTTAGAGAGGTAGATCCTGTTTCTCTCCAGTTACTGATAAAGCAATCGTCACAGATTAGCAACATTACCTTAGAACCTGTTTTTACCTTCTGCCTATACCACTTGTTATGGACGATGCATCTCCTAAATTTCTCCCTTGCTGGGTAAAGTGACTATTTCGTTTTACTTCTCTACACTTATCTTGTTGAAAGGACTCTTCAGTGTCCAGGCATGTCAGCGCTTGGTCACGCATTTGTGTTTGCCTATGAACACTGGTGATGGCTTATGGCCTCTCAAGGTCCCTTCTAAGTCCCAGCTCCCTGGGTGATAGCACAAGACTGCTAGACCATCACTGCCCCCATGGGGTGACCCCTAACCACTGGCTCCTGAAGATTCATTTTATCTTTCCTTTAGAAAGGTTGTTATATCCTACTAGGAAAAGTGTAGATTTTCACAAATAAAGGGCTTATTTAAGCAACAGAAAGGGATCAAACCAGATCATCAGGATTTATAAGAACAGCAGCAGCAGCAGAATCGATTGGTATGATTCTTCAACCCTTTTTAGGCTATATATGCCTTTGAGGCTCAAAGTCCTGAATATTCTCCATGGGAAAAAGAAATGCACATTTCATTTTACAGATCATTTCAGGGGGTTCAAGGACACCCTTGAAGTCCAACAACAGATTCCAAGTGAGGAACCCCTACCCTAGTGTTTTTTTTTTGAGTCAGAGTCTCGTTTTGTTGCCCAGGCTAGAGTGAGTGTCGTGGCGTCAGCCTAGCTCACAGCAACCTCAAACTCCTGGGCTCAAGCAATCCTTCTGCCTCAGCCTTCCAAGTAGCTGGGACTACAGGCATGCGCCACCATGCCCGGCTGATTTTTTCTATATATTTTAGTTGGCCAATTAATTTCTTTCTATCTATTTATGGTAGAGATGGGGTCTCACTCAGGCTGGTTTCGAACTCCTGACCTCGAGCAATCCACCCGCCTCGGCCTCCCAGAGTACTAGGATTACAGGCGTGAGCCACCGCGCCCGGCCTACCCTAGTGTTTTATACTTTACAAATATCTCTCACTTTTGTCTTTGGCCTTCACCCATCACTCTGCAGAGCTAACATTATTACTCATTTTCAGAGGGAACTGGGCTCAGAGCAGTGACTCACTTAATTGGGAGGCTTTAAGGTGTTAAACCCTTGTTCTTCACGCTGTGCCGCGGTGGCCTATGTTAGCTGCAGTGGCCATCTTTCTAGAGATTAGCAGGACCAACCCATCCCAGCATCCAGAACTTAAGGCACAGTGTGGTGTGCAACTTCTGAGTGCAGGTGGCCCCAGAATGAACTGACAGAGATGACAAGCAGCTCTGAAGGGAGGGACGTCTCACCCCAGATGGATGGTCCGGATGTGTTTCTGGATACCTGCCGCAGTGCTTAGCACCTTCCCACAGTTTTTCCAGAGGCATTTGAACATCACCTTCATGGAGTTCTATAAAGGGGAGAGAAAGTTACATTAGCATGAAAACTATTTTCTCTCGGTCTTTTCTTTCTGTCATCACAACATACTTTTTCCTTCATTAGAAAAGTAACAGCTTCGCATCTGTTGAGTATAACTCAGCCCACTGTTCTAGGAACCCCCCAGTCCCCCTCCCTGCAAGAGTGTCTTGGTGACCTCAGATATTTTCCCACATCCTTCATGAGAACTGAGCTCTGCTGGAATATTCCAGATCACATTCATGCCCTTCAGACTGTAAACACAGTGGCTAACATCCACTGGGAGTGTTCACTAGATGCCAGGTACTGTTTTAGGTGTTTATGTCATTTAATCCTAAGAGATAGGTGCTATTATTAATCTCCATTTTATAGGTGCACAGAGAGCTTCAGTAAAAAGCGACCAGTCAATGAACTGGCTGCTGGCAACACTGGAATAGGAATCCAGGGAGTCTGGCTCTAGAAACCATTCTCTCCACCAGTACATAATTCTACCTTCTTCAATGAAGATTCCAGTATTTTCCAAAACAGTCCAGCACTACGCTTGACAGCACTGATTTAGGACTTATTTATCAAGTCCTTAGTGCTCTTATTTATAAAGTAGGAACAATAATAGTACCTGTCTCATAGGGTTATTATGAGGATTAAATGAGGTCATGGAAATGAATAGTTAGCTGAATGTGGACAGGAGTAATCATTCAGCCAATAGCAGCCATTACGGAATCATGAGGATTATGATTCCTGCAGTGAATTGTAAAGGGAATGAGTTTTCTCCAGGGAGGTCCTTGTCATTGGGATGCTGTCTCCCTGCTGACTGTTCCCTTGGGCTTGGTGACAGTCCCTTCCATGTACTCACTAAGCCCCATATCCATTTTCTCCTGGGCACACAGCTAGACCTAATTTCCCAGCCTTTTTTGCAGTCAAGTGGGCTCATGTGACTGAATTATGGCCCATGGAATGTGGGCAGAAGTGACATTCCTCCTAAGCCTCAACCTAAATTACTTCCCAATGTCACCCCCCCAGCCCATTCTGTTGACTAGATGCAAAGGGCACCCAAGGGCTGGGCGTGGTGGCTTACGCCTGTAATCCTAGCACTCTGGGAAGCTGAGGTGGGAGGATCGTTTGAGCTTAGGAGTTTGAGACCAGCCTGAGCAAGAGCGAGACTCCATCTCTACTGAAAAAGTAGAAAGAAATTAGCTGGACAACTGGGGAAAAAAAAAAAAAAAAAAAAAAAAAATATATATATATATATATATATATAAAATTAGCCGGGCATCATGGTGGCACATGCCTATAGTCCCAACTACTTGGGGTGCTGAGGCAGTAGGATTGCTTGAGCCCAGGAGTTTGAGGTTGCTGTGAGCTAGGCTGATGCCATGGCACTATAGCCCGGGCAACAGAGTGAGACTCTGACTCAAAAAAAACCCCAAACAACAACAACAACAAAACAGGCCACCCAAGGATTGAAGGGGCAGAAAAACCACTAGATCCAGGGTTCTTAATCTTTTGTTTGCCATGAGACCTTTTGGAAGTCTGCTGAAACCTGTGGACCCTTGCTCAGAATAGTGTTTTTAATGTTTAAAATATATAAATTACAAAGAAAAGTGTATTGAGATACAGTTATAAAAACGATAATATTTTGTGATATGGAAATATGTACTCTTTAACAGACTAACAAGATTTTGAAGTGGGTTTACTACCATAATTTCAAGGTAGTGTTAAGCATAAATGATATTTCATGATAGTTACTAAAATTATGTGATATGAAATACCTATGATTTCTATTGGGATTAAAGTCATAGGTGGTGCTGTTATTATTACAGATTGATGCCTTCAATCATAATTGCAGGAAACGTTAAATTACAGTTAAAAGGGTGGTGACAATAAGGATATACTTTTTTCCGCCATCTGAGTTCACAGACCCCCTGAATTCTGTGCATCCTTTTGGGGACCTGTGGACTCCAGGGTGAGAACCTCCACACCAGGAGGATAAGCCTGGGTCCCTGGAGAGCTGTTTGGAGCAGAGACACCCCACCTCCTTCCCCATCCCCACCGACCCGACGGGATTGTGACATGAGAAATAAACAAACCTTTATTGCATTTAAGCTGCTGAGGTTTGGAAATGGGTTGTTCTGACAGTAAGCCTACCCTGACCGACAAGCATAGCAGCGGCAACGCTCCCCCGAACTGATGGAACTGATGTAGCTTGGTTTACGTGTCTACTAGGATTTCTGCCATCGAGTACTTGCAGTTCCCACTGTCATACTCCTGGTTCTCCAAAGCGATCGTTTACACATTTAGAAGGCGACTTATCTGGCTATTACTGTTGGTATCAGTATCCAGAGCACTTATCTAGATAGCTGTTCTCGCTGAAGACTTTCTCTAGGTTTCTCAATTGAAAGAGGCACTTGGGGAGCTTCCAGAATTAAGGAGTGTCTGCGTGTTGGTGAACGGTCGCTTTTAGCATGGCAAGCAGAGGACAGAGCCTGGCAGCACATTGCTGCAGTCTGCTAGAGCAGATAAATGACAACGGAAAAAGCCCACCGTTCCCGTGAGCTTCATGAGCCTGGTGGCCTGCTGTGTCCCAGAGGCTCTGCCCGGGCCCTGGCATTCACAGGACAGCAACCTCGCTGTTCCTCCTGCAGCGCCTGGCCCCACACTTGGCTCGGCGATGCTGCCCTACAATGTGTGGTGTTGAGCTGTAGGAGCCGGAGCTACAAGGAATTAGAGCTGAAGCTCTTAAAGGGGTGTGAAGAATCTGAGAAACAAAGATGTAATTAAGAGTCTTTATAATACATGATCCTGGTGAGTCTGAGTTTATTGTAAGGAGGTAGGTTCACAAGTTTCAGGCTCTCTGATCTCCTGGGACCATTAATCTAAACACAAGGGATGTAAGACGAGCCAGAAAGGGTGATTTAAATCCCATCCCAAACCTCCAAGGTTCATAAAAAGGAATTCTGCTTAATGTTTTCAATTCAAAGCATTATTTTATTTAAAACATATAACTTAACACTGTTACCTTAGGCCATTTTGTGTTGCTATGAAGGAATACCTGAGGCTGAGTAATTTGTAAAGGAAAGAGGTTTGTTTAGCTCCCGGTTCCGCAGGCTGTATAAGTGTACAAGAAGCACAGTGCCTGCATCTGCTTGGTTTCTGGGTGAGTCAAATCATGGTGGAGGAGGTCAAAGGGGAAGGACGGATGCGTGAAGAGGGAACAAACCTAAGGGGGCATCCTAACTTTATGACAACCCACTCTCCTGGGAACTAATCCATTCCCCCACCCCACGAGAACCGATCTAGACCCATGAGAGCAAGAGCTCACTCATTCCTGGGGAGGGTGGATCCTCCAATGCCACCATACTGGAGATCAAATTTCAACCTGAGACTTGGTGGGGACAAACCAACCCTATCGAACCATGGAACATACTAATGAACAAATCCTTACACTATGAATGCTTTCTGCCCATTTTCCAAATAATGGAACTACAGTATAGCAAATATCTTCCACTTAAGGGAATTAATGACTCAAACTAAAATTACAGGTACCTGATAGTCCAAGCATATGTCTGTAAATGAAGTCAAAATAGATGAAAATGCTTTTTGGTTCATTCCTAACCCTTTTGCTGATGACACTGTTTCATTCATTAAACTAAATATATATTTAGCCAGGAATACTAGGTGCTGGGGAAAGAGGAGTTACTGAAGGAGGGCAGTGGCACTATACAATTTGGGTTTTTAAAACATATTACTCGGTTTGGGGAAGAGAGCAAATAAGGTCACCAGTGCGGATGCTACTGTAGGTTAGAGGAGATGGTGGCTTAGAAGGTTTGGGCAGCAAAGATGAAGAAAAGTAGACACATGCCAGACATATATTGGAGGCAGATCCAACAGTACTTGCTGCTGGGTTGAATATGAAGAATGATAAAAGGGTTGGTATTAAAAATGACCTTGATGTTTTAGGTTTGAATGACTGGGTGAATTGTGGTTCTATTTTGGATAATTTTTTTTAAATTTCAGCATATTATGGGAGTACAAATGTTAAGGTTACATATATTGCCCTTGTCCCCCTGCCCCCTATTTTGGATATGTTAATTTTGAGATACCTGTCATATGTCAAAAGGAGGTAGCAAACAGGACACTGGACACATGAGTGTGGAATCAGGGAATGTCAGGCTAGAGATATAAATTTGGAGTTAGGAGCTGAAGGAGCATTTAAGACATAATGGGCTTCAGATGAAACCATCAAGGGAAAAAGGTAGCTAGAGATGGTTAGAAGGCCCAGGACAATACAGCATCTAATATTTTATGTTGGAGAGTGAGAAGGAGCAGTCAGAAGTGATCAGGACAGTGTGAGATTAAAAGCACAAACAGAAGATAAGTGTTTCAGGAAGGAAGATGTGACCAACCGCATTGATGACTGGGACGTGCCCCTTGGGTTCAGTATACGGAGGCTGCTGGTGGCCCAGACGGCAGCAGGTCTCTCAGAGTGGTGGGAACGGAAGTCGGACTGGCATGGACTGAAGAGGAAGTGGGATGTAAGGAAACGGACAGAGTAAGTGCCAACGTTTTCAAGAAGTTTTGCTAATCTGTGAGCAGCCAAGGGAGGGTTGATAGAGATGATACTAAAGGAAGTTTTTATGCTGATGGGAAGGACTGCAAAGACAGGGAGCAGCCGAAGGTGCAGTAGAGATGCGGATGGGAACTACAGGTTCTTTGGGAGGCGGGAGGGGAGGGGAGCAGCGCTCATGCCCGTGGCACAGGTGGAGGGGCGGCCTTGGACCAGACAGGACGGTTCCCCACCAGCAAAGGAGGGAAACCAGATGGTGGCTGCAGATGCCATTGCTGATTTGGTGCAGGAGGACAAAAGGCATCTGTCTGAATGCTTCCAATTTTCCAGTGAGGTAGGAAGTGAGGTCAAAGCTGAGGACAAGGAGGGGAGGCTGTGTGTGAGCTTTGAGGAGACTTGAGAAAGATGAAACAGGTGCCTTAGAGAGTGCGGAAGGAACGGGCAAAGCATAGGATGCTATTTCCGTATTCATGATGGGAAATACGATTCCAAAAGGTCATGAGACTTATCCAATGTCATTCAATGGTGCTTACCTGTCAGCCAGATGTAGGGTTTCATAATTAATATTTTTTACACAAAATATAAAGCTAAATTCCTTCTACATCAGGAATTTTTTAAGGCCTCAAATTGCTGATTGTTTTCGGAAATGACAATCACAGTGGTATTTTTGTGCCACAACAAATAATATTTATATGATTACTGTTCCTCATCCTTGTAACAGTATATCAAGCATTTGTTGTTGTTTTTTTAACCTGATAAGTAGTAAAGCTTGGTTCTAATTATAGAAAAATAAATGTCACTGTTTTAACTTCTTTCCTTAGTTCTCATTCATTAGTTCAAGTAGATGATATAGAAATATCAAACCCCCAAATGTGGTGAAGCTGACCCATGCCCTCTAAGTCTTTTGGAGTTAGAATAACTACCGATTGCAATTGTTTATATCCTCCTCAATCACACGTAACCTTCCTTGAGACCCTGCTAAGGGGTCTAGAAGAAATCTGTTGCCCAAAGAAAATTTGGTAATGGATATGAAGAAATATGATGAACTTTGCCTCCTTTTTTTTTTTTTTTTTCCTTCTTCTTCTCTTTTGCTGGGTTTTCAAGAGACAAGTTGGGGACAGACTAAGTAGTTTTTGTTATAGCATGGTATGCATTTTAAGAGCAGGAATCCTGACTTCTTGCCCAGCATGCTTTCCTGGTGACTAAACAGTGTCTGGATCAATAAGCATTTGTTACGCTCAACCTTGGGAAAGTTGTCTTTTGGGGCCCAAAGAGATAAGCCATATTTGAGACATCTCACTTTATTTAAGCATTTTGTGAAATTCACTTAGTAAATGATGCTCTGTTCAAAGAACGTTTGTCACAAAAGATTATTGTTCTACAGAATTTATATTTCCCAGCATGATTAACACTTGCTTATCTTACCTGGCTGTAAATTAACTTCCCGGGGAAGGTCCACGGTGATGCCCTACATGGCAGGGACTGAATTAGACAGTTTTTCCTTCACTCCATATGGTACATTTCTCTTCCAACCTTACACAGCCTGTACTGGTAGCTACTGGAAGGTCTAAATTCACCAGAAGAGAATGGAAAGTCTGCTACAGGAGAAACTATTGTCCAGTTTTTGATGACTTGGATGATTAGCATAAGCGATGAGAAGGCAACATTGCGTTCTAGAGGAGGAGCTAGAGAAAGTTCCTATTGATTTGCAAAGTAGTTGCAAATGGTGACTCAGAAACATAATTGCATATAGTGGGCAGACCATAAACTGTTTTGGGGAGGCAACACTCCCAAAAATCTTTCGTAGAGGGGAAGCTCTGCTTTCTACTCCACCTCCTTCTTTTGACATTCCTTTTGAATAATACATCTTACGCTTATTATCCTATTTCTTTCAGAGCTCTGCCCTTGTTATGTACTCATGCAGAGATAACTTTTATTGCTAAATTTGGGGGCAATACAGATTAAAAGCTTCCGAAATGCCTATAACTTGGACAATTCAACTTTTAGGAATCTATCCAAAGAAAATAATGCAAAAAGCCTGCAAAGATATATGTATAAAGGTATTCATCACATCGATCTTATTAGACTAAGGACCAATTAGAAATAACCTAGAGGGTGACAATAGGGGATTGGTTCGATTAATTTCATGGAACTAAATATTAAGCAACCTGAAAAATTAAATTGTAAGAAAAGCTTCTTTGATATGAAAAGTTCCCATCTATAAAGGGAACAGCTGATACCTCTACCTGACCCTATAGGTCCACACCGCCCCTTTCTGCGCCAGGCTCAGCACCCCAGGAGTTGACCTGTATGCACTATATCCACGGGTCCCCTTGCCCACGGATTTATGGCTGGATTTGGCCAAAGGGAGGCACCAACAAGAGGCTGGGAGGGAGAAGAGATTGGAAAGCAGGGAGGGTATTGATTCCTCCTGACCTGCTTTCTGCTAGGCCTGAAGTGAGCAGTGGCTACATTTCTCCTCTAAAAGCCACCATTTCTGATGGGTGACCTCCCCCATGGCTATATTTCCAGAGTCCCAGTAACATTCTGGGTTCTGGAAAGCCCTCTACTTACCTCTTCAGGCTTAGGGGTGGTAACGGCCTTCCCCGTTGTTAGCCCCAACGATACTACACCACCCCCACTGCTCACCCCTACCCTGCCTATGCCTTTGCAAAGGGTCTCTTCATTAAACTCTTCTCGAGCACTCCATTGGATAGTGCCACCTGCTCCCTGAACAGGACCTTGACTGATACAGGGGAAAAGCAGGTTATAAAAGAATATGAGTAACATAATAATCTTTTTTTGGGGAGAAATAAGGAATGCAAAGAAAAATATATCCCTGCATGGTGGAAATACTGCAAAGTGGCATTCAGGTTAATTTCCAAATTTAAAAATTATTTTTAACTTTAAAAAGTTATCTCATTAAAAAATATTGACTTGACTAATATTGTTTGACTAACTTTGGGAATAAAAGTATATACCAGCAAGGTTATCTCAACTTTAATGAAATCAAGCAGCTTCTCTCTACATAGGCCAAGGATGTTCTTGCATCAAAGCATGAGACCCGCCCACGAAATGGTAGTTTAGTTTAACTTTTCAAAGTCCCCTAACTAACGACATCCAGTTGAAACAAATCCTTTGTCTACAGACAGACTACTTGCTGTCACACTAGAGGAAAGCAAGCCATGGGAGGAGGAGAACATGAAAAAATAGCTAAATAAACAACGCCCAGATTGCCACATGGGTCCAAGCTCGCCCAAGGAAGCCAAACCAAGCAAAGCTGCTGGCAGAGTCGCAGCAGCCAAGTCTGAACGGGCCCATCTGTGCTTCAACCCTGGCTTCTCCTCACGGCTCTAACAGATGTTCACAAAGCCGGAATGTCCGCGAGCGCATGGAACAACAGCTGAAAATTCACCCCTGATGGAAAGCACTTCTGGACACCAAAGCCAATGTCAGCAAAAACTTCAAGTCTAACAGAATGGTCTTCTTCATGTAAAGCAGAGGGGTCAGAGGAAGAGTAGAAAGAGGCCACTGTTGATTGGGAACCACTGTGTGCCTGGCCCGGTGCTAGGAACTTCCACACATTTACCTTTTTTTTTTTTTTTAACATTCACAACCACCCCAGGAGCTGAAGCTCTGGGCAGTACCGAGCAGTTCCAGGCAGACTCACGGGGTCTCACATGTGCCCAATGTGAGATGCATGGCAGCTCCCAGACAAGCTCTTTAGAGTCACCCAACTTTATACTGTGGGCTACAGTGCTTGGCAGAGATGCTTCACTTTTGCAGCAGCTTCTGGGCTGTCTCTGAGAACAACTGCTCTGGGGCTACAGGCTGGGATCTCTGGCCAAGGCTTCCCTGATCTTCTCTCTGTGTGCCCTTCTGACGGCAAGCCTCGATCCTTTTGAAATGGTTTCACGCTTAGAATATATGCAGTAGCTTCTGTCTTCCTGCCAGCTCCCAGACTGATACTAAGGACGGACAAGATGACTGCTGAAGGTTACCTTCAGTTCTAAGAGTGGAAACATGGCTGGATTTTGAAGCATGATATAATATGCCTATGCCATGTGAGTCCAATTAAAGCTATATTCCAGAAGGTAGGTACATGAACATCACTTTACCACATAGCAGCCTGGGGTTAATATCATGTTCTAAAGCATAAGATCTTCAGTTTTTTTTTTTTTTTTTTGGTATAGCAATTGGGGTATGTGTATGCACACGTGTGTGGAGTAGGGGGTAGATGCTTATACATCCAAGTCTCTCCAGAGAGGACAGAGAGAGTCCAATCACTCTATGCAGATGAGTTAGCTGCATTTTTTTTTTTTTTTTGAGACAGAGTCTCGCTTTGTTGCCCAGGCTACAGTGAGTGCCATGGCGTCAGCCTAGCTCACAGCAACCTCAAACTCCTGGGCTCAAGCAATCCTGCTGCCTTGGCCTCCAGAGTAGCTGGGACTACAGGCATGCGCCACCATGCCTGGCTAATTTTTTTTCTATATATGTTAGTTGGCCAATTAATTTCTTTCTATTTATAGTAGAGACGGGGTCTTGCTTTTGCTCAGGTTGATTTTGAACTCCTGAGCTCGAGCAATCTGTCCACCTCAGCCTCCCAGAGTGCTAGGATTATAGGCGTGAGCCACTGCGCCTGGCCAAGTTAGCTGCATCACACATACGTCCCCAGCTTGGCCCATGGGAACTCACATCCCCTGGCAGAGGCTCCAATGGCTCCTTCAGGATCAAGAGGTCTATTCAGACCCTTGGCAGCACCAAGAGATTAATACATGAACTGGTGTATTTAAAAATGAGGAACTGCCTAGAAGCTGGTAGGGGTTCCAGGTCTTTCCTTAACTGAGAAAGCAGCCTTACATATGTTATCTCGTTGGGCTTTATGTCTTTATTTGTAAAGTGAGAGGACTGAACAAGATTAGAGGTTTTGGATCTTCAAGATATGTGGGGTTAAGTAATGGGTGAATTCAAATGTGTACCAAACATAGGTTAAAATTCTCTCACCCATATGAACTGTGTATCGATTTTGTGGTGAAGAGTAAACAGAAAAATAACAAAAAAGATTTTTATAAATGGGATAACAGAGAACATACTCTCTTGTGTCTGGCTTTTTTTCCCCCTCAGCATAATGTTTTTCAGATTCATTGATTGTTTCGTGTGTCAGTGGTTTGTTCCCTTTTATTGTGGTACAGTAGCCCATTGTATGAACAGACCACATTTGCTTATCCAGCTACCTGCTGATGGACATTTGGGTTGCTTCCAGATTGGGGGATAATGAATAAAGCTGTTATAAACATTTGTCTGCAAGTCTTTTTGTGGACATGTGTTTTCTTATCTCTTAGGTAAATATATACCTAAGAGTGGAATTTCTGGGTCATATGGTAAGCATATATTTAACTTTGTAAGAAACTGCCAAACTGTTTTACAAAGTGGTTGTACCGATTTACATTTCCACCAGCAATGAATGAGAGTTCCTGTTGCCAACACTTGGTATTTTGTACACCAAAAATACACACTGTATGATTCCATTTACTTGAAGTTCTACAACAGGCAACATTAATCTACAGCGATGGAAGTCGGATCAGTGCTTATCTTTTGGGGTAGGGGGGACCTTTGACTGCAAAGGGGACCGAGGAGTGCTGACCTTGATTAGAGTGGTGATTATTCAGGTAGAGACATTAGTCAAAATTCATGGAACTGTACACTTGAAACAGGTTCATTTTATTGTATGAAAAATTATACCTAAATAAAGTTGATTTAAAATCATTTCTGTAATAATAACAAAAGGATTCCTGAATGGATACAAACCCCTAGTCATTCTGTGTTTTCTCAATCAATGAATTCTCAAAGTGCATCTCATATTTGAAGACAGCTGCACATTTCTAGACATGACTGAGTAGTTCTCTCACTTGGAAAGGTCGAGACTAGGCAAGAAGATTCTGAACTCCTTCAAGCACCAATGTCCCAGTACCTATATATTGCATGGCCGGTTATTCTAAGATCCTGTTGCTAAGTTGCCTTGATTTTTCTCTTTTTTACCCTCAATCGTCTCTGAGGCCAATCAGCTCCCTTGCTTGGCTGACGGTGCTGCGTCGTCACCATGAAATCAGTGCAGCTGACCCAAGCTGCTGTTCTGAGCACCGCCCTCCCCAGCAGTTCTAACAGATGGGTCTATTTCTGGAGACGCAGCTCTTGCAGGAGGCATTCTGCTCAAAATTAGCGGGTTAGGAATTAAGTCAGTGGAGAGACTGGCAACATGCTTATTCGTGCGGGCTTTACGAGTTTGTTTTCTTTTCGGAGCAGTCATTCACAATTTAAAGTGATTCATTGCTTTTCGGGTCTGAAAGATGGAAAATGCAGAGTGGAGCAAATGATTAATTCATTGTTTACTACTATACGACTATTCCTGAAGCACCTTATGTCAACTCGGCGCTTTCTTCTCTGACTTGAGGTTCGCCCCAGTATACAGGTGAAACTGTTCGTGGCCAAAACACTTGTGAAGTAAATGAAAAGGACGAAGGCTGGAATTTAGTGATTGCCTTTGAGGTTTTGCTGCTGATGTTCTGAGATGTGGAGTCCTGAGTCAGGCTTCCTTGTATGCCCCCAATTTCTGCTACTGTCACTGCTATGCCTACCCAGGGCATTTTACGGGGACCTCTCACTGCACCCCCAAATGAGTGCAGGGTAGCTGGGGGATCCAGAGTCGTCCTGAGCCACTGTGGCATTGGCACAGTCGATATGGGTCAGGGTGGAGGCAAGCACCCCCTTCTCTCCACACCCATGCTTCTCAGATTTCCCATTCAGGCAGTTGCCAAATGGGTAAAAAAAAAAAAAAAAGAGTATTAGCAGCTAACATTTATTGCTCTTCACATGTCCTCCCAAATAATCTTCATAACAGCCACATCAATATGGTGCCACCATTGTTCATATCTTACCTATGAGAGAGGCCAAGTGCCTTGCTTAAGGTCACATAAGTACTGGAGCCATCACGACAATTTCAGAATGCACAGAATCCAGAATCTGATAGAATCAGGAATCTGGCATAGAAAAGAGCACATCAATAATAATCAGCATTTTTTGATTTTCTAGGAGTGGAATTGATGGTTAACTCTTGGCCTTCCATAAAATTCATTTCTCCCACTGACACCCAGAGTGGCTGTATTTAGGGTCACTGCATCACCTTGTGGTCATGATGGGAACTGCACCTCTCCAAAGTCAGTGTCCTGGCTCACACAACTGGGGTTTTCTCTGAGCTTGGAAGTTCTGTCAGTCCGTCTTGAAATCCCAGAGGAAACACTCTGCTACAACTGGGCTTGACAAAGTTGTGCAGCCGACCTCCAAGGTTAAGAGAATGCTCTCACTTCCCTTCTCACATTCTCACCTGCTCTGGCCGCAGGTTCTCTTAAGAGCGATGAATGCTTCACGTAGGAAGTGAGTCCTCCAGCAGGCAGCCTGGAGTTCCTGTCTCAGCTCTCAATTTCTTTCTGAACCGTCTGCACCCTGCTTCCACCTGCCATGGAGTGTTGGCTGTAGCTGTGTCTGATTAGTTTCCCTCCCTGTTACTCTCCTCTGTGTGCAGAGAGAAATGTGGATCCCTTGAATTAACTTGCCTGTAGAGAGTTTCCTCTTTGCTCCTTCAGCTAATCTTATCTCTGCCACATCACAAGTTACACAACCTTGGATAATTCACATAACCTCAATGACCCTCTTCTGCACAATGGGGATAGGAATATGGATCTGGTGATGATTAAATGAAAGGCTGCATTTAAAAGCATTTGGTAAACTGTAACTAAATATGCAAATATAGTGATTATCAGCGAATCTTCCTTCTCACTACCTACAGTAAAAGATAATGTCTCATCTATGCAATGTGCCTCACAATCTCATCTTTGCATAAGTGGAGCCTGGGTCTCCATAAGAGGTGGGAGTGGGCATCTGTGTGTGTTGTGGGGGAGGTGGGAGAAGAGATGTGATCGCTTCCACAATGAGGAGGAAGATCAGGATAATTGCTTCATAGTCAGATAAAGGCAAGGCCCCTCCTCCTTGGCTCAGAGGTCCTAACCTGTCTATTGAAATGTTGCCACATTCCAGTATTTATGATCACATTTAATCTTCATAATTGTGCTGAGAGAGGTGTAATGATACCTGTTTGCCTCTTTTACAGATGGAGAAGCTGCTGATCAGAGAGGTGAAATGATTTTCTTAGGTTCTCAGGACAGCAGAGTTCAGTCAAGAACATGGAGTTTTTGATTTCCAATCAGGGCACCTTAATTTACCATATGTCTTATTATATCTCTGTGACATAGAATAGAAGCTTCCAAACTTTTTTGACAATGAGCCACAGTAAGAAATACGGTTTTTCATACTACACACTCACTCATAAATATACAATGGAAACAAAAACATCAAGGAACAGTACTTACCCTTATCATGTACAATGCACTTCATTCTGTCCTATTAATTAAAGAGTGCTGTTCACAACTCATTAAATTCATTCACAACCCACTAGTGGATTGAGACTTACAGTTTGGAAAACATTGATCTAGAAGGTTCTCTAACAATCCCACAGAACATGTGACCATCACAATCACTCATGGTTTCAAATGGATATTATGAATTTAAGGGAATGGAGAGGAAAATAATGAACTCAGGAAGTTCTACCAACTGGAACATAGTGTCTGGTTTAAGCAAATTAACTCTTAGAAATCTTTTGAAATACGATTTTTAAAGAACTCTAAAATAATTGTATTTTAGTTACTGTGTTCTACCACATCATGGACACAGCACTTGTCACTCACAATTATTATCGCATCTGTACCTATCAGTCTCCACCCAGCCTACTCGCCACACCTTGAGGAAGGGAGCTATACTTTATTCTTAGGGTAATAAGCATTTTGCCTGATGCTCAGTAAATATTGGTTCACTTAATAATAAATAAAAACTCATTAGCAACAGTCTCACTTTCTTGTTGTTTTCACTATTCAGAGTAACTTTAAGTTCAAAAGGCCAAGGCAACAACTTGGTCTGTGTATAAATCATGCATTAGTAGCCATGAGCTTCATCCTACTGGTATTGCCCTTGGGAAGTCCAGAGCCTGAATAAAGGAAGAGTCATAAAGAAGGAAGGATAAACACGGTCCTTATTGATTCATTCATTCCTACTCTCCAGCTCTTGTGGAGTAGACCTGTGCCCTTCAAAAAAATGCCACTTTTTTCTTTTGGTTGGTGACTAGCCTATCCCCTAATTTAGTTAAAGTCTGTGGACCTTTAATGAGGCTGACTAATGCAACCTAATCGTAATGCAAGAGTGTGATTTGTAATGTAGCTCAGCCGCTACATTAGAAATGCAAAGCTGTGACAGGCTTTCAGCAATGCACCTTGCCTGTGATGTGAGTCCCTGCCACAACACTGGGCCATGCTTGGTGAGAACCAGGACTACACTTTCAGGTAACTCCAGAGAGAAACTCTATGCAGCCTGAAGCAACAGGACAAGACTTCAGGTCCATTGTGCTGTTCCGCCTGCAGGTACCCACTGATACAAGTGCCAGCCTCTCTCCCTGATTGGGCAGCATCCCTGGGGACCCACAGGATGCCAGATAACCCCAGCCCCCCTGCATGATGAACTGGTGTGAAACAGCAACCTTCAGGTCACTGCCTCTAGGGAGGGCAGGGGAGTACATTAATGTCTTCTCTGGGCAGAAAATGTTGGCCCTTATTCCCATGGACACACCCGGGAGGACAATGCCTGTCCCACCTCCACTGTTACACCTGCTGAGTGATGCTGAGAGAGGCAGGGAGAGAAGGTGTTGGATCAATGCCATCTCTTTGTTTTCCTCTTTAAAACGAACTAGGGGAGGAAAAAGGTTGCATTGCAGTCCTCAGGGCTTTGCATTGGATGTTTGTTTGTGAATAGTCATTAATAATGAGGCTACCAACAGAAAATTTAAAAACGAATCTATAAGTTTCATATTTACATGGTGATATTTAAAATAATGCCAAAATGTCTTCTAGATTTAGTGGCAGTATTGCTTTATTGTATAAAATAAAAATGTTTTTGAAAAAGTGTCAGTGAACACAGTAATTTAAATACACCTGAGGAGAATGAAAAGAATATGAGCTTTAGGTTCAGGCAGATCTGGGTTTGAATGATGGCTCTAGCCCTTTCTAACAGGCCTGACAGAAGCCAGTTAAATGTACACTCTCCCTGGTTCTCAATTTGCTTATATCAAGATGGAAATATAATACTTACCTAGGACTGCTGGGAGGATTAAATAAAAGTACAATCGATTTATTAAATCAATTAATTAGCTGTCCTTTTTATTTAGTAAATATGTAATTTTCTGTATGCAAGTATGGACATATATGTCAGCTTTCATGCATATTTTACATATGGTTGTATAAAAATGAGATACGAAATATTCTTCCCAATAACCCTTCAGGGCTGATTAAAGCAGAAAAGAGAAAAAGATATTAATTGCATTTCACATATTTTCATAATAAGTCCCACAAAGAGATTGAGTTAATACCAAACCAAGCCTACAGTCCAGTTTTCTAACTTCCAAACACTGGTTGAGTCTTGGGTTAGCAACGTTTAACCAGAGGAAGGGGCATGTGTGTACTTTGAGGAAATGTATCAGTATGTTAGTCCTTTTATTTTTTTAATTTTTTTGTTTTCTTTTTTATATAAATTTTTTTTTTACTTTTTTAAAATATATATATATATTTTTTGTTTCATTTCGAACTCTTCTATCAGGTTATGTTAGTCCTTTTAAATTGTCTTTAATCATGACAATTTATTTTGAAATTTCAAAGACCATCCAAGGGGGCGGGGCGTGCGCTGCTTCCGTTCACGGGAAGGGGGCGTGGGTCGCAGGTGCCCCTTCCCAAGCTCACACGGGCCCTTCAAAGGGGACGGGAACCACCGACCTGCACGCAACTCAACGCGGGGAAAACGGGGCGGCCGGGCACACCCACCTTTCTTTTCCTGGGAATGGGCTCGTCGAAGAGCAGGTTGCTGGCCTCCGACTCGTCGATGCCGTCGTCCGGCTGCGCGGGGCTGCGGAAGGGCTTGAAGCTGTCGGCCGAGAGCGGCGGCGACGGCGTGGACGGGTTGGACTGGTCGCTGGGGGCGCTCCAGCTCCAGTAGCCGCTGCTGCTGCTGCTGGAAGGCACGCAGCCCGCCTCCTTCCAGGATCCGCTGAGGCCCTCTGCGTGCACAGACACAAGGGGGAGACGGGAACCTTGCTTCTATTCCAGTCCAAACCACCCGCGGCCCGCTCAATAATTTGCAACAGCTGGGTATGGAAGTGTTTATTCTATTTATACACACACACACACACACACACACACACACCCCTTCCCAAAAGTCACATCAGGGTTTATAAACATTTAGTTATTTTAACCACATGATAATAGGTTTTTCCAAGAGTTTTCTGATGTGTGTTATATCGTGCAACACTACTAGCTGCTTGGAATGAGAGTGGGGATTATATGAAACAAAGGGGGAAAAAAATGGATTTTCTTGTTCACTAAGTTTGAGGAGCTCTGGGTTTGGTGACTATAGGATTTCTAAGAGAGCAATATCACTTGCAGTGTTCTCCCAAATTGGTCACGGAGTTTCCTCTCAGCTCCTACCCCTCTAATTTCAACCTTTTTTTTTTTTTTTTTTTTTTTTTTAGTTAAAGGCATTTCTTATAGGACTGTAATTCTTAGAATACATTTTTTTTTTTTGAGACAGAGTCTGACTCCGTTCACCTGGCTAGGGTGCCGTGGGGTCAGCCTAGCTCACAGCAACCTCCAACTCCTGGGCTCAAGCGATCTTTCTGCCTCAGCCTCCCGAGTAGCTGGGACTACAGGCATGCAGCACCATGCCTGGCTAATTTTTTCTCTCTATATATTTTTAGTTGGCCAATTACTTTCTTTCTATTCTTAGTAGAGATGGGGCCTCGCTCTTGCTCAGGCTGGTTTCAAACTCCTGACCTTGAGCAATCCGCCCGCCTCAGCCTCCCAGAGTGCTAGGATTACAGACATGAGCCACTGCGCCCAGCCCTTAGAATACGTTTATAGGAATTTAGTCTATGATTTAAGAATCTAAGAGAAATAATTTCTGGATAGTTATCTAAAGCCATTTCCCCATTTTCTGCTTATTATAACAAATAATTATACCTTAGGTTTTGTGAGTGTTTTATAGCTTACAAAGCTCATTTGCATGATCTCAAGTATGCTCACAACATCTATCTCTTAGAGTGAGGATTATTATGCCCGTTTTAGAGATGAGGCCCCTGAGGCAGCAGGAAATGACTTGCCAGGGGCCTAGTAAGTATACCTGGTGGGCCCAAGGCCTAAGCTGGCCTGCTAGCTGGCCCTCTTCCTCAATGCATGCAGGCCCTTGGCTGTGAACATCCTCCTGTCCTCTCCGGCAAAGTTGGGATAGGATAAGAATTTATTGGCAATAATTACCGATAAGACCGGTGTTAGATTTTACCTTTCCATTTGTGATGAAAAACATTATGAAATGTTTGCTCATGTAGAGAGATTTTTGCCCAGTTAGGATGTCTTCTGGGTATTCTTTTAATCACTGAAGATTTGCTTTACCTTTCAAGACGCACAATCTTAATTAGCATTTGTGTAAATTCTACTTTCTTCTTGGATAATTTCTCCTCCATATTTATGTGCATTTTGAATATATTAAAACTACAGTCTAACTACAAGGAGGGGAAAAAATCCCAAAATACCTCATTAAAAAAATACTGTTAACGTCTGTATAATTAGTGATGAAGACAAATGGTAGACTAGCATTCACGGAGAAATTTCTTAACTATCTTCACCTAATTATAGATTTCCACCGTATTCCTCAACTATGTCGAGCAAAAAGTTAAGTGAGAGGAGTGAAGTTTTAAGTTGAAATGGAACTAAGCTACCCACCTCATTACAGCAAGGTTCTTTTAGAATCAAATGGTCATTCAGGCAGGCTCATGCCTTGTCAGCATCAACAAAACCAAATTACCATCTTGCTCCCTGCAGTCTAGAGAGACTGATGCACTCCCCGGCCAGAGCTGCCTATTACAGACAAGAAAACTCCATCCAACATACTCCATCCAACAAACTCCATACAACAGGTCTTGAAAAGGAGCTTAATGTAAGGCCTTAGGTGATATTACCTGTATGAAAAACTCACTTGGCAGGCCCAGGTGATTTATAAATACACTGCAGCATGCACTTATAAAATAAAATAAAGTTCATGGTGCTAGATATATAATCATGGTAAGTATGAGGAACTGAATTTATTTTGAGAACCAACTATTATTACATTGTGGTTACATGGTTTCACGTCAATGCCAAAAGTTAATTTGCTTACTGACTTGTGAATGACATTTCCTTTAGAAATACTGTTTAATCACAGGGACTGAAGTGATGTAGAAATACATTTTTCAGCAAAAAGTCAGGACCAATTCATAATATTCTTAGGGGACGGAGTCTCCTTGCATTAAACAAGTATTTGCCAAGAATGCAGACAGGTACTGCTAGACTCTCACCCTCTTTGCAGATCCACGTCCTGACAGAATGATCCTTCTCAGGTACAGAAAAGGATAACAACAGTTCCCCCAAATTCACCGATACACAATAATTCTAGACAAAATCTTTATTCCTAAAAAAAAAAAATGCCTTCATTATCATAAATTGTTTTCCCTATCTAAGAATTTGCTTCCTGTTAGAGACTAAATGAGAGATAGCAGACAATTTGGGGTTATTAGTTGAGTAGTTATTTTTTAAACCATAAATGAATACTGAATTACTTTATTAGTGTGCCAACAAAAGTCTGCATTGAAGAATTGAAAGGTTTAATTCTAACCTTTAAATACAAAGGAACACTAAAAGTGTTCTCAATTTAAAAAATAATTCAATGCTAAAAACAATGATTAATTTAAAATATACTTTTTTTTTATATACTCCTTCAAGGATCCCATGGAATTTCTGCAATTCCTTTTTCCTAGAATGTTTTGGGAGTGCTTTCAGTTTTGCTTTCACTGTAAGCCTACTTTAGCAGCACTGCCAAGCTGAGGAAGGTAAATCAGAACATCTGTTTGCCAAGAAGCCCTCAGGATAGGTCATCGAACAGGCGTGGTCAGGCTCACCAATAGCTCCTCGCCTGGTACTACGTGAAGAGGTGGCGTCACCCCAGTTTGGTGGTGAATCATGTTGCTGAGTACTACTGATTCATGACAACTGTTCGAATTCCCAGCACCTTGGTCATTCTCACCACTTATAACGAGGGAGGAGGAAGTTTTGGTGAGGACTCACTGGACGATCAACAAATGTACCTTAACATCTCATGCTTACAACCAAATTGTGTGTGAACTGTGGCTCAATCTCATAACTGACCATGCTGGTTTTTGAGAGAAGGTCTCCATTGCTGGGAAGTCTCATTCAGTGGTCTCAGCGCATTACACTCCAGTGAGCTGCAATCTGGTTTCCTTCCATGGGGAGTCCTTTGTGAGTGCCCTTGCCAAGGCCACCAGTGGCCCTCTTTTTTGATGCAAAATTCAGTCCTTTTCATGCATGACCTTCTGAAGCAACAGACGCCTCTCCTTGAAACATGCTTTGCCCTTGGCTTTCATGGAACAACACTCTGTTAGTTTTCTTCTACCTCTCTGGTCACCCCTCAGGCTCTTCCTGGGGTCTTTTACCTCTGCCCAATCTCTTAGGTGATGGCGAGCTTCACTGCTTCCCTCTTCGCCATCTTGTCTTCACGCCGGGCTTCTATACAACTCTTTCAGGGTGATCACATTTACCCTCATGGCTTCCATATGTTGCCTTCCCATTCTGTACTGTCAGCCCAGATCTCCTTCCAGGCTGCACCCAAGTCTCCACTAGAGGTTGCCCCTTGAACGATCCTCAGGAACTGCCCACTTAACGTGTTTCCAACTGAACCTATTGTCCTCTTCAGCAACCCCACATCTTGCCCCGAAACACCTGCCCTGTGCCTTAGTTTCCTGTCTCAGGTAATGGTGTCCGCTTGCCAAAGCACTGTAAGTCACCCTTGACACACCTTCTCCTTCATCCTCTCTCTGTCCATCACCAAGTCCTGTTGATTCTACCTTCTTCACATTTCTCAATTATGCCCTATTCACCTCCATTGTGACCATCAATGCTTTGTCTTTTGTTGTTGTTGTTGGTAGACTTGATTGTAACTTTTCAGGGTTGGTGTTATTTTAATAGTTCTCCCACAGCCTCAGAATAAAGTCCAAACTCCTAGCCAGACAAAAATAACCCCTCCTGATCTTCTGCCAGCCTCTCTAACTTAATCTCCCACTGCCCACCCTCCTGACTTATCATACTGGATTATATGAGGCCATGTTATATCAGCATCAAGAGAACAGATCTGGAATCAGAAAGATATGGAGTAGAATTTCAGTTCTGCCATTTATGAGCCAATTAATCTCTATGAGCCTAAGTTTTACTCATCTGTAAAACAGGGATAATAACATCTCACGGAGTTGTGGGAATTACAGGAGATAAAGCATGCATAGTACTTGGCACATAGTAAGTGTTCAATAAATGCTAGCCATTGGCATGGCTAAGACTGATAGTCTTTTTTTCCTATAGAGATTGCACACTATCTGGGGGTATGGACACTGTTTTTCAACGATGTCTTCAAATCATCCAGCTGGTACCTAGTAAATATATATTGAATGAATGGACTAAATAATTCTATTTGATTAAGGAGTCTAGGATAATGCTTTTAAAAAATATTATATCTTCTGAGAGTTCTTTGATCCAACCACCTTCCCAAACAGAAATAATGCTAAGGAAAATAATTTCATTATTATCTATATCCTTTTACCTGGGAAAAAGGAATACAAGCATTGCAAATATGTGTTCTGGAAAAGAAGAAAACAAGTAATGGAACTCAAAACACATGAGCTGAATGGATGGATGCATGAATGAGCTACAGTGGGCTCTCTGAGAAGATGAGGAGGCTGACAGCTCTGGGGTGTCCATTTCTTCCACTTTTCCCCTTGCTTCCTGCTAATGGGTGGGGGTTAGTTGTTTGTTCTGTTTGACAGGAATGCAACTTCTCAAAGAGAGGCCGTGGTCTTGGTGCCAAGGAGCCCTGCCCCAAACCCCACATCCCAGGCTTACCGTTCGGCCGCACAGGAGGGCTTCGAACCAAAGGGCTGGTTGACAAGCTGGTCAGTACCATTGCGGCTGTCACCTTGTCCATGTCCAGTTCCTCGGAAGATTTCCTGTAAAACAAGGAAAGAAACTGGTGACTGCGTTCACTACGCCCATGCTGTAGGCCAAGCAAAGTACCACACGCTGCCATGTTATCCCATGAACATCCAATGCTCTGTTAGCTTTATTTTATAGAGGAGGAAGCTGAAGTCCAAGAGGTTAAGTGATGCAGTCAAAGTCATACAGCATTAGGAAGACAAGGATTCCCCCATCCACCATTCATCTAACAAGTACTTATTGAGAGTACAAGTGATAAATGGTGAACAGAAGACAAGATTCTTGCCTGCATGGAGATCAGCAGCTGGTGGGAAGGGACATAATTATCAGTGAACAAATAAGCCAGATGGAACAAAATCATTTTTGATGGTGCCAAGTACTATGAAGATCAAACACAGGTTGACATGGTATTGACTGTTGGGGGGGCTGCACTTTGGGGGTCAGGAAATGTTTCTCTGAGGTTGGGTGTGAGAGTCAGTCCTGAGGGGCAGGGAGGTGCACTCCAAGCAGAGGCAGCCTCTTGTGGGAAGGCGAGGGCAGGGAAGGTGTGGGTGTTTGAAGGATGACCCAAGAGTGTAAGAAGGGGAGAGCCGTGCAGGGCTATTCATACAAGGTCCTGGGCCACAAAACGTTTTGATTTTATTCTAAGTGCAACGGGAAGTCACTGGATGGCTTTAGCAATCACTTAAGCAGGCCTAGTGAAGTCATATGATTAATATTTATAATATCATAACCTGAGCTGCTATATGGAGAATGGATTTTAGGGAAGGCAGAATAAAAGCCAGGAGGCCAGTTAGGAGATGATTGCTAGGAGTCCAGGGGAGGGGAATTGGCGGCTTGGGCTGGGGTGGGGCCAGAGGCAGGTGACCCGGCAGGACTGGCTGATGCACCTGGTGTGGGAGGAGAGCAAGAGGGGGTGATCCAGGGTGGCTCCAGGTGTTGCTGGAGCACGAACAGAGCCATTGACTGAGATGGGTGAGACTGGAGGAGACATGCAATTAGGGGTGTTTAAACTCCAGTGTTTTTTGAAACTACACCCTACTACAGGAAGAATAGGTACACCATGTTGTTACAGTGAAGAGACACGGGTAATCGTTCATTGAGATGAAAAGCTTGCTCTGGTTCATTAATTTTGGCCAGCTGGCCCTGAATAAAAGTTCATCAGATAATGATCATGGTGACTGGAGTCAGCTTGTTTTAAGCTTGTTTCAATAAAGTTAAAACTGAGACGAAAAATGTACGTGGTACATTGACATCACATAAATTGTACCACCTCCTGAGAGATGAACATTTTCAAATTAGAGAACAGTTGAAGAAGCACAACAGAGGATTAATAAGCCATATCCACAAATGAACTGTCACTTTGACAATGTGGCTTTCATTCACAGGTGTGCAGTATAATTTGTAAAAGCAATGAACTCTTAGAGATGGAAACTTTACAGCATAGCTTCACAACACAGTGGGAAAAGAAATTCTTAAACTGCAGAAAAATAAAATGGTTCCCCAATTTGGACGGGGCTGCTCAATTAATTTCATCACGAAGTTACAAAAATTGTTACAGTTTGGTCCTCTGATAGCCACCATGATACTAAATTATGAAGCCTAGCTTACTCTTCAGTCCAGGGTACCAAGAGATGGAAATCTATGAAATATTCTTATGTAATTCTTCTCAAAGCACTTTATGCTCTTTCTCAGCAAATTTTTCCATCAAAAGACAAATTACTTGTTTCAGAGGTTGACAATTAAAATATGTCTATAGAGCAAGCTTGAGAGCGTACAATGAAGTTCACTCTACACAAGTTTTTAAAGACACTTTCATACACGTAGAGAAAAAAAAACATGCTCATTCATTTGGCATATCATTTAAAGATTTTACAATATTCACATTTACAAGAACCTGCAGTTGGGAGTAAAGATGATGCCAGTTTCTTACAGAAGCAAAGCCTCTTGAAATAGCACCAGGGAACGAGTATGAAGCACCTTCGGGTAATTTTGAGTGTTTTGCTGGTTCAGTGTCACCATGTGGTGACAGTCACAGGGGAAGGGATAAGATGGGGGCCTTGAGGGAGAAAGGCTTGCTCTATATCCTGCTAACAGACCCTGGAGCTCTGCCTTCTGTCCGCCCTCCCCAGAGCCCAGCTGCCAGGATCACCCAGAGCAGGGCACACCTGAGCAGGCCACTGCCCTCGTCTCTTCCAAGACCAAATTATAGGAGCTGCTCACTTCTCTTTCAAACTGTCAGTCTTATTATTATTTTTTTTTTTTATCTTACTAACCAAAGATTTAAGAACCAGGAAAAGTGGCCCATGCACCTGGTACAGGGAAATGACATGGCTTTGTAGCAAGAAGGTCCCCTCACCCTTCCTCTAATTCCTAAAATGACTGGCTATACAGTCATGCCTTTTTCCTCCACCACATCTTAGTTTGAGGGACCTTTATTTCCCTCCCTCAATCTGCTTTGTATCTTTTTTGATTTTCCACACCTAAGGTGAGCATTTTGTTTTTGAGGTCTAACTGATGATTAATTCAAATACTGATTTACATGGCTTTTTCATATGACAATCAATAGAGAATGTATCGTTATAAAATATGCATTTATTTTTGCATTGCCAAAATCTACCGCTACATTTCAAAATAATTGTTGAGCATCATAAAGAGATTTCCAATAAAGAATGAAAAGAGGAATAAACATTAGTATAATCAGAGTGTTTTTGGACTTGGATTTCCTTTAAGTTTCCCATTGGCATTAAAGTCATTAACAACAACAACAAAGTCAAAGGCATACGTGGCTAATGACTCAGTTAACCTATATTTCTCAGGGAGCATTTTAATCATGCTACATGAAATGTTACCAGATGATATGGCCTTGTGCTGAGTTGTGTTTTTGTTTTCATCTTTGTTTAATTTCTTTTGGTACAGTACTATCTAATTACTGATTAATTGGTGCTGCAAATTCAAATCCTTATAATTAAACACAAGATGATATACAAAGTAGAATTTGTTACACTTTGAGAAAACTGCTACAAAGGCCTTCTGGTAGATTTAGAGTTGCTGAGAAAAACACAAGCCACTAGAGGTAATGTTAAATATTCTCTCCTAATTTGAAACTGAATTTGAATCTACTATTGAAAATCTTACTAATCACATGTTTATTACAGGTTGAGACTTTTTCAATTAATCTTTCCTCCAGCCTTACTTGAGTATTATGGAACTTAATATTTGGAATTAATTTTAAAATACAGTTTGAGTATCCCTAATCTGAAATGCTTACAACCAGAAGTGTTTTGGATTTAAGATTTTTTTTCTTTTTTTGGATTTTGGAATATTTGCATATCCATAATGAGATATCTTGGGGATGGGACCCAAGTCTAAACATGAAATTCATTTATGTTTAATATACACCTTATACATATAGCTTGAAGGTAATTTTATTTTTCCCTTGGGAACACTGAATAAACTGTGTGTTATGTGCCTGTGTTTTGCCTGTGACCTGTCACGTGAGGTTAAGTGTGGAACTGTCCACCTGTGGTGTCATGTTGGTACTCAAAAAGTTTTGGAGGTAGTAGGGGCATTTTGGATTTCAGACTTTTGGATTAGGGATGCTCAACCTGTAATAGTAATATTTGTTGTCATTTGTTCCTTAAGTTGACCTGGCTTCCGTGGATGACTGGGATTTCAAGATGGGAGAATCAAATCAGGGAAGGGAAGCAGACAAGTCCTGGGTTTGCAAGAGATCACTTAGGGGTCCTGTGTGAAGGATGTGGTAGGGATTAAGTGGGGACAGAGCCTGGGCTAGATCGTGAGGCTAGGCCGGGTGGTTATATTCTTGTAAGCAAAGAGAAACCATCTGAACATTCGTGAACCTGGGAGAGGGATGATCAATCTGTATTTAAGAAACGTGTCAAAATGGAAAATATAATGGAAAGGGAAGAAGCAAAAGGCAGGCTGTTCAGCTATTTTCAGTTGTGTAAAGTCTCAATTCCGACTCAAAGTATTAGATGAAGAGGGACGACTGTCTCTCTATGCAGGGATACTGTCCAGGCTGTGAGTGGGTGCAGACCCTCCTCCATCTCTGCCAAGGGTGTGCTCTGAACCTCTCCAGGAGATGCAATAAAGCTAATGATTAAGAGTTCAGGCTCTGAAATGAGTTTGATAATGTGGCCTCAGATCCTTTCTCTGCATTACTGCTTGTGTGACCTTGGGTAGATTTCCTCATCTGAAAGGGAGGATAAAAATAGGTTTGTTGAGAGAAAATGTATGTGAGCACTGGTACAAGCCTTGTCCATAGTCAGAGTTCCATGGATGTCAGCTATATTTACCTTCCAATTCATGACTACATCCATAGCATGTATACCTCAAGAAAGAGGAAGGCGTCAGACTACTCCACTTGCTGTTCTTGTTCAGCACCAGTACTAGCAGATGCTGCTTTTCTCTTTTGTGTGTGTGTGTGTGTGTTATTTTTCATAAAGAACAAAACTGTTAAAAACGTCCTAAGAGTTACTCTTTAAGAGGTGGCACCTGGCACCTGGAGGAGCAGCTGCCAGGCCCTCACTAGAGCTTCCAGTTGGTGCTTTGCGAAGACATAGCTCATTACACACTATGTCTCGGCCACACTGTCCACACGTGGCCAAAGCCTAGAGTGCCTGTCTGGATTTTATGTTGAAGAGTTTGTGCTGTCAATACTTACTCTTGGAGCACGATGTGCTAGGCATGTGCTAGATAAAACGATTATAGTCTCGACGAAAATTAACAGAGTCTCTGCCCTCTTGGGCTCTAGTGGAGAACCAGAGCTTAATCAAACACATAAATATCACACACACACACATAAATATAAAACTTACAAACGTGTAACATGCCAGGCAGGAGTAGTATGGACTTGATGAGGACCTACCCAGGCACTCCCAGCTAATTGGAGAAGGGGGTTGACATTGGAATGAGCATGGGTGTTCCCTAACTGAGGTTCTGCAGTTGGGAAGAGCTTCTAGGCAAAGGCTCCTTCGAAAGGAATGGGAAGACTGACTGAGCATGGCCGGCAGGGAGCCTGGGAGGGGGCAGCTTGGGGAGGGCCTCCCAAGTTCTGTAAGGTAGTATCGTTATCTTAAAGGCCCCAGGAAGCACTGAAGTGTTTCAAGCGGAGTGGGGTTGGGAGAGGTTGGGTAAGGTTGGGGTGATGCTATGAGATTAGCTTTTCAAAAAGCTCACTCTGGCTGCTGTGTGGAAAATGAGTTTCTTGGGTTTGACAACCCATCTTTTATCTGAGAAATTGATTGCCTGGTGACTGTGGCAGCAGGTTGCAGGATGACATCATCTGCGACATGAAGCGGCAATCAGCTCAGTGTGCAAGTAGCAGCAGCAGTGGCAGCAGCAGACACGGCCGGGCCGGCTGGGTCTCGTGCATGGGTAGGCGTGGCTGGTCTGGCCCTGAGCGCTCAGCCGTGGCCTGTGCTTACAAGACCAGCTATTGTCTGTGCCGCAAGAAGCCTTTTTTCTCCTTTTGAGCCACTTCGTGCCTGAACACTGTCTGCTTGGAGGGTGCACATGAATATGGTTTCCCCTGGCTGGCCCCACAGCTAAGGGAGAGATGTTTCACACTTTGGAGAGCCATAAAAGACATTAATCTGTAATTAAAGTGCTGTAGCAACAAATGGAAATAAAAATGAATAATACATTCCTTAGATTAGCACTAATCCAGTTCCTTAGCAACTACTGAAATCTGCTGTCTAGACTGAGTTCAGTTGCTTTTAAAAAACTTCTGACAATCTTAAGATAAGGAATAATATCTGAAAATAAAATCTCTTCCACTGGAAAGACTACAGTACCATCCCCAATCTTGGAATTCTGGGAAAGAAGAGTTTGGAAAACTGGATTCAGTAACCATTAAATATGATTAAGCACAAAAACTTCATTTGCATTCTAAAGGAATCCTGTAGCAAAAGTGGTAAATGTTAACTCCTCTAATTTAATTTTAGCAGCTATCTCTTTTAAGGCTATAGGGAAATCAGTATCCATCAAAACTGATGGAAAAAGAGAAAAAAAGACTATAGGGAAGATTAGGAAACTACCTATTGCAATAAAGCATTTAGTGGCCTCGATCAAACAAGATGGAAAAATTAGAGCAAATACATCATAACATGTAAGGCAATATAGGCCAGTACACCTGAAACTACCTGTGGTGAAGGATCATTTTTAAGGAAATTTTAATCTGTCACTGATGGATATTTTTGTAAAATATGAAAAACAAAACAAAACAATGGCCTGTGGAAGTTGTAGCAAATTTCTAAACCACTTCCTCTTAATTTCTGCACCTGGCTCACTGTGGACTGTAATAGAGCTTGCAAATGGGCATTGGCTGATGGACCATACCTTGAGTAGCATGGAGCTGGGCCATTGTTTTGATTTCCGTTAAACTTTGCCTGAAAAGAAAACACTAAATCCTGTCCCTCTTTCTCCCGCTTGCTGTTCTCTTCTCTGGGACCCTCCCTGACTTCACTTTCCATTCTGTCACTCTGCCCACAGGACCCCACAGGACCTTGCCTTCTCCCCTTTTCTCATATGGGGGCTCTTCCTGAGGGTCAGACCTCCTTTCCCTTGGAGTTACTGAACTTGCCACCCCCACTGAGATCAGGCAGGGTGTTGGCCTTTTACCTCCCTCCCTTAGGACACCAGCCCTCTTCACTCTCACGTAAAAACTCCTGGTCCTTTGAGGCTCAGGCCATGCACTTACCTTGTTCTCTCCTTGTTTCTATTTCAGGCATCGACCAACCTTCCCATCAGCACCTCTCTCCCCTAATATTCATAAAATATTTTGGCACCTAAATGATAGCCTTTATTTTTTACCCTGCCTGGAATTATGATTCTAGATGTATTGAAAGCAACTTCATAGTTTCTGCCCCTTAATCCCAGCAACACTTAGCAGAGTGCTGAGCTTAGGAGGAAAGATGTTGTAGTCAAATAGACCATTTATTAGCTGAGTGCTTTCAGGAAAACCTTGTTGCTTCGCGAAACTTCAGATTCCTCATCTGTATTATGTGAATGATAGTAATACAGACACCAGAGGGTTTTGGAAGAATTAAGATAATACATGTAAAATATCTGGTATATACTAAACACTCAATAGTTACTATTATCATCATCATCCTTTACCTAAGCTCTTATTTCAGTGAACTATTCTCAGATTAAGAACCAAATTTTACTTACTGAAATATTTTTTAGGTGAAATAACATGAAAACTGGGATTTGCTTTAATATACTACAGCCTCCCACAAGCCCACCTGCAAAAGTATGAGTTGGGGATAATTAGATGGAGTAAGATAGATAAAATGTTGATAGCTGTTGAACTTAGGTGATGGGCACTGAGGATTTATTAGATTATTTTTTGTGTGTAACTTGAAACTTCCATAATACACACTAAAAACAAGAACGCACCTAGATTTTGGCCATGACATGCTACTGCTCCACCCCAACTCCCCACTCTCCTCTTTTCCCTCTAGCTCACACTCGCTCATTGTCACTGCACCTGCTCCTCCAGCTCCTGGGGACAGCCAGGCTCTAGATCCCTCCCTTTCCTCCCAGTACTTCTGACTGATGGCCACATTTTGTGGCAGACCTGCCGTCTACTTCTTCCCTCCCGTCTGGGCTCACCGGGGACTCACCTGGATGCTCCTTTTCTGGCATCCTCGAGTCCCCGGCCTTGCTAGCCTTTTGCTCCACCAGCCCAAAAGCACCGAACCCTAGCTGCGTCCTCCCTGGCTGCTCTTTTACTCTCCCACTCTCGGGCAGTCACACGCTGATGGAAAACACTGAAAGCCGGTGCTGACCGGCGCCATGCTCAGCACATGTCCTCCCTGTGCTTTGCCTCAACAGGCCCTTCGCCTGCCCTTTCCACCCAGGATTATCCCACGTCTTCACCTCTCCCTGCCAGCTCCGACAGCAGATGCCCTCTCCTCCTAGATTACAGAGAAAAGTGAGGCCTCCACGCGTGGTCCTTGTCACGCTTTCCCTTTCTCACCTCCTAGCTTCATCTCACAGGTACGCTACCGTGATGCTGTTCCTGTTTGAAGCCACTGCATCCCCTGTGCCACCTCCATTTTCCTTCCACAAGACCTTGCTCCGACCGCCTCTCTCCTGTTCCCACCAGCCTTTTTTGCTCAGTCCACTAACGTGCTGATGTTTATTCCCCACCGACACTCAGGGGCACCAAGGAGGAATGGACAGAGAGGTAGAAAAGAAACAAGGACAGGAGAAGACTACAGATACAAGAGGGGAGAGAATTTCAAGGAAGGACAAACGAACAGCATCAAGGAATATAGAGAGATCAAGCCAGACAGTATAGATGGGATGTAATTTAATTCCCTTGATATTAGCAGCAAGGAAGTAGGCAGAGACTTTATCAGGAGTGGAAGTGGATTGCTGGGGTTGAGAGGTGAATGGAAACTAGGAGGTGAGGAACTGGAGGCAGTGATTGCAAAGGACTCTTTAAAGAAGCTTGGCCATGAAGGGAATAGAAATGTGGTTCCTAGAAGAAGCTCGAGTGTTTGGTTTTTCAGATGAAAGGAACTCTAGCGTATTTAAATGCTGACAAGAAAGAGCCAGCAGAAATGGAGACATTGAAGACACAGGAGAGAAGGGATAAGAAGTGGACAAGGTCTCTACCACAGCAGCATAGAAGGGGGTCCTGGGCTGAGATGGAATTAGCTTTAGACCAAAGGAGGTGGTGACGCCTATAATGGGAGTGAAGAGAACAAACGTGGGCTGGGCTCAGGCACGTGTGTCAGTGGGGGCTCCAGAAGTTGACGCTTCCTTCTGGAGCTCTCTCCTCAGAAGTAGGCAAGTTTCTCTGCAGGGAGTGGGAGAAGGGGCTCTACAGTGCTGAAGGTGTGGAATCGCTGTTACGGGTAATGGAAGAGAAAATGGAGCAGGACACCAAAATCTGTCAAGCAGTAACGAAGCCTCATCTGAGGTCGGAAACCTTGATTCTGCCATGATGCAGGAGAGGGGACTGATGGCCATGCCAGAGGCCAGGACAGGAGCACATGAGCAGGCTGCTGCTGGACTAGGACTGTGCCAGCTTCCTTGAGGTGCATTCATTAAATAAGAGCACAGTGGGTGGAAGGTCTTGGTAAAACCATGCCTGTAGAGATGGCCACAGGCTCTTGTCTGGGTTGGGCAGCGAGTGAAGGCTGGACGGGGAAGACCAGGGAGCAAATGGAGAGAAACCAGAGATCTTATTGAGGTCAAAATCAGGTGTCCTGGAAGCAAAAGAGAGGACGTGCTGGGAGACCAGAGATTATGGGCAGGAGAGGGGTCCTGGAGGTGGAGTGCTCCCGTGCAGAGACCCTGGGGATGGCGGGGTCCCAGTTCTGGTGTGGGAACAGCAGGCAGAGGAGAGGTGAAGGCCACCAGATCAGGAATGCTGAGGCTGATGTCATGGAGGTTGATGGCAGAACTGAGTAGAGGAAGACTATGGCCAGGTGGCTCATGCCTTCAACAGGGCGTCAGCAGAGTCGAGGAAGGGAGAAGTAGAAGAGGCCTCAAAGCAACAGGGAGGGGTGACAGCTTGTTGACAGCAATGGGGCATAGAGAAATTCACTCTTGGAAGGTTCCTCTCTGCCTTCAGGATGAGATTCAAACTCCTGTGCAGGAAACTCTTGGCTCTCTTTGATCTGAATCTCCCCATGTTTCTGCCCATTTTCCTGCAACTCATGACAAGTCTTCATAAGACGACTAACTTTCTCCTCTTCATACCCTTGCACAAGCTATGCCCTCTGCTTGGAACAGGCTTCCTCCTCTTTTTCCCCTTGACCTGTTTCTTCTTATCCTCAGCGCTCAGCTCAGTCCCACTCTTGGAAGGCTCCACCCATCCAGCTGTGCCCAGGCCTTCGCCCCACGTCATGTTGTGGGGTTGCTTGTGCTCTCGTCTCCTGCCCGCTGCAAAGATAGGGCTCATCTTGCATTTCTCTGTTCCCAACATCCCCAACATCTAGCACAAATCCTTGCTCAAGATAAGTTCTTAATGAAGGATTCGGGAACAAATTTGCATTAAGTGAGGGTGGTGACAGTCATGGAGGGGTGGCAGGGGAAAACAGAAAGCATGTCTGAAAAGCTTCTGCAGTTGTCCTTTGCTCACTCTCTGTCATCTTATTAGACCTAGTGATTTATTTGGTCCCTTTTATGGAAAACAATTGCTCAGAAATTCAGCTGTTAGATAAATTGTTCATATGAATATATATATATATATATATTTTTAGTGGCTCTAAAAATTGTTGGCCTATCTGGGAAAAATTGATTTTGTTCCAGTGTCTGTGATAATTCTTCTATATTCACAAAGGCTCACAGACCCATCAGTGAACTCTAGAATGTCAGCAATAACATTATTAAATAATAAGTTTCAAATCCCCTGAAAACAATTCTGTGTGATTAGTTGGACTTCTTGATGTGAGCAGGCTGCAAAGCACAGCTCAGGGAGGCATCTCGAACATCCCTCGATGGCCTTTTTGCTTTGTAGGTTTGGCGCTTTTGATTGCAGCCAACGTGTTCTCCTGGGAGTCACATGGCCAGGCTTAAACCAACACAAAGCCCTCTGTGCACATGTGAGCTCCAGTGATACCGTGAAGTACATATTTGGTCTGTATCCCTGTGTCCTGGCATACAACTCCTAAAATCCTTGGATTCTCCAAAGTGATAAGTATCTTTTTGTATGCTAATGAGTTGACTGGTGGCTGGCTGCCCTAGGTATTAGTAGCTTCAGGATGGGGCCGGTCACCAGAAAGACCAAGGCAGGACAACAGGGTTGAGGCTTTGAGCATTTGAAGAGCTTCTGGCTGAACATGGGGAGGTTCGGACGTTCCACACTCCTTCTCCCATACCTGGCCCTATGCATCTCTTTATCTGTATTCTGTGTACCAGGGGTCCTCAAACTTTTTAAACAGGGGGCCAGTTCACTGTCCCTCAGATCGTTGGAGGGCCGGACTACAGTTTAAAAAAAACTATGAACAAATTCCTATGCACACTGCACATATCTTATTTTGAAGTAAAAAAACAAACGGGCAAAAACACCCGCTTGTGGCCCGCGGGCCATAGTTTGAGGACGCCTGCCCTGATATTATATTATATTATATCCTTTATAACAAACTGGTAAATATAAGCCTTTCCCTGAATTCTGTAAGCCACTGTAGCAAATTAATCTAACCTGAGCAGGGAGTTGTGGACCATCCCCAATTTATAGCTGGTTGGTCGGAGGCACAGGCAAAACAACCTGGGACTTGTGATTGGCTTCGGAAGTAGGGGGCGGTCTTCTGGGACTGAGACATCAAACCATGGGATCTGTTGCCATCTCCAGGTTGACAGTGACAGAACTGAATTAGAAGATACCCAGCTGGTGTCCACTGAAGAAATGGTTGCTTACTTGAGTGCTGGGGAAAAACTCCCATGCAGCTGATATCAGTCAGGAGCATGGTGTGGGAATACAGTGGGAAAAACTGGGTTTGTTTATTGCCTTGTTCTCAGAATGCCCTTCTGGGCTGCCATTTAGGTACCATGTGATGAAAAAAATAAAAAGCAAAGGGAACATAGCAAATTCCTGAATTTCTTTCTTTCTTTTTTTTAAATTAACGACCCGGGTCTCGTTCTTGCTCAGGCTGGTCTCAAACTCCTGAGCTCAAGCGATCCACTTGCCTCGGCCTCCCAGAGTGCTAGGATTACAGGTGTGAGCCACCATGCCCGGCCTGAATTTCTTTTGATAGTATATGTTTTGTATGTCTGTGTGTGTGTGTGTGTGTGTGTGTGTGTGTGTGTGTACATGCCCGTGTCTGTGTCTATGTGGGATGGTGTCCTGTGTGTGTGTCTGTTTCTACATGCGCATGTACATGTGTGTGTGTTTGTGTCTCTTAGTCTGTGCAGGTCAGTCTTTCTGTGTGGACCGTGTTGTTCTGTGCATGCAGGAGGAGATAAAGGGAGTGGGAGGTGACTGTGTGCCCAGACCCTGTCTCCTCCCCAGAGGCGGCCAGCCTCTTTCTTCTCAGCTCTTTCTCCCTATTGCATTAAACGTGTACCTGCTACTCGGTAACGGCCAAAGCACAGCTGTCAAACTCTCTGCAAAGGGCTCTTGATTGTTTCAGGAAGCTTCTGGCCGAGCTGCCTTTGGCTGGGCTGCCATCTGTCCGGGCTGTCAGCCAGTCGGTCAGTCCTGGTGCCCTCAGGAGCGCCTCTCTGGGCAGGGCCTGCCGCACGTGCAGGGGCAGAGGGGCCCAGGCTAATGGGGTTGAAGTGCCCCGTGTCATCCAGGGAGTCTGTAGGTTAACGGTCCGCCTGATAAATGTCATGGTTATCCTCAAGAAGAAAACTAATCAAAATTACATCTCTCACTCTCACATTCGTGTCCAAGTCGGGTCATTCCAGACTTATTGGTGAGGTTAATTACGTCATTGCTTGGAGGCCTCAAATCCATTTAAGCCCTAATAATGAAAAGAACTTCCAGCAGCATTTTATGCTGGCAACAGTTATTTTATGAAGGCAGTTGGGCGAAAAGAAATCCAGTGTTTTCTGGTTTGCCAATGCAAGAAAGATAAGGTGATTTTTTTCGCAGTTGGGCGAAAAGAAACCCAGTGTTTTCTGGTTTGCCAATGCAAGAAAGATACGGTGATTTTTTTCCCCCTAGATTTTCTTTTCTTTTTTTTTTTTTTTTAAAACCAGGTTTAGGCCAGGCATGGTGGCTCATGCCTGTAGTCCCAGCTGCTTTGGAGGCTGAGGCAAAAGGATCACTTGAGTCCAGGAGTTTGAGACTGCAGTGAGCCCTGAACTACAGCCTGGGTGACAGAACAAGACCCCGTCTCTCTCTCTCTCTCTCTCTCCTACACACAAACCCCCCAGAAACCCTAGGTTTAAAAGGACCATATTTCTTATTTCTGCTGCTTCTCTGACCTGAAATGGTTTAACATAATTTCAGCATGTTGGGGCAACATACTGAAACGTGGGCTAGGAGTGATAGTTGTAGCCTTTCTACCTATTGTTTTTTCAAAGAGAGAAGACTCACATCGTTCCCTACAGAGCCACCCCTAGCAGGCTTCCGAGCATTTGGAAGGGGAGCTCCCTCTCTCTCCAATAAAGCAGCTTCAGAGCCATCAACACCACCTGTGTCTTGCAGAGGCACTGGGGTGTGTGCTCTGAGACAAAGGCCTCGACCTTCAGGAGCGGCCACTCCAGTTGGTCAGAGAAATGTTAAGATTCGAGTCACGTGGGCTAATTTGCTCACATGCTAGACTGAGATTTCAGAGATTTTTATCATAACTTTTAATTTAAGTTTATTTCACTTTTAGCCTGTCTAGGACCTGACCTGCCTACAGATTTCAGCCACTTCTGGCTATACTCGAGCAGGACTGATGCCTCCACTGTCTTACACTGTGAAGAGGGGGACAGACAGGCAAGAGACCGAATCAATCCCTTTTTAAGCAGCTTAAGTTCCAGATTTGGCTTAAAAATGTAATCTAAAAAAATTGTACCTTCTTTTTGCTAATAGCTAATATTTGTTGAGCATTCATGATGCCAGATGCTTGAAACACACTGTTTTAAATTGCAACTGAGTGTTGATGTTACAGCCCCATTTACAAATGCAGAGGCTTTAGTCACTTTCCGGGATGTTTGGCCAGTTAGCCAGGGCTGCCCTATTCAGTGGCCCAATGGGGTCTTCATACAACACACTAATGCTGTTTTCATGACCATCTCTATAACCTTGTTTTTAATCTGAGACACCCATGTAATTTTCTATAATTGAAATATGTATGTGAACTAAATGCAATGCATTTCAGATTACACATTTAATTTTTTCTTTTTTTTTTTTTTTTTTTTTTGAGACAGAGTCTTACTCTGTTGCCCTGGCTAGAGTGCCATGGGGTCAGCCTAGCTCACAGCAACCTCAAACTCCTGGGCTCAAGTGATCCTTCTGCCTCGGCCTCCCAAGTAGCTGGGACTACAGGCACGTGCCACCATGCCCACCTCATTTTTTCTATATATTTTTAGTTGTCCAATTAATTTCTTTCTATTTTTAGTAGAGACAGGGTCTCGCTCTTCCTCAGGCTAGTTTCCAACTCCTGATCTTGAGCGATCCTCCCGCCTCGGCCTCCCAGAGTGCTAGGATTACAAGCGTGAGCCACTGTGCCTGGCCTAATTTTTTCTTATTCCATTTAAAATCATGTTACACTAAAAATAATTTCTTTTTATATATGAGTGAGTCCACATTAATGAGAACACAGTACCTGAAAGTCCAAGTCAACAACAACAAGAAAAATTGATTAAATTATTTAAACTCATTTAAAAAGGAGTGTTTTGCTTTCCAAAGTATTCTCTGTGGAGTTTCTTTAAATAGGATCCTTATAACATGTTTAAGATGTTTTGAATGATTACATTTCAATTCAATTCATACCCGACTTCTAATCACCACACTGATACCTGTTTTATATTTCGTTCAACCACATGAAATTGCCAGTATTCATTAGCCTTTTTCTCTATAAAAATGGCAATTTCATATGGTTCAATCTGATATTTGCACTAATTCAAATAGTATTTATCTTTAGTTTCACAGGCCTGGAGTGAACCACTTTATATTCACTTTAAATCTGTTGTTTTAATCAGTGAGCCAGACAATGGTTCTCTTTGCTAGAATATGCACTGTGGGTAATTTTATTTCTGGAGCTGGCTTTTATTGTACATAATCTATTAATATAATTCAAGCAGGCCTCAATTCAGTAATACCTACCATGTGCAAACTATTGCTTTAGGCAGAATTCCTTGCCCCACAACTTGTCAATGCTCTACATAAAGCACTTGGAATGTACAAATTCAGGGAAATGAGTGGAAGCATCTACATTGCCCTCTGGAGGTTTCTTGTACATACACAATACTGTCTCTATTTACTGTGTTCTTTCATTTATATTTTAACTGTCTTACCAGTATATGTTTCCATGAATTCATACAGCTATTATTTGATGACTGATCAAGTTGTACTTTCAACATACGCATCTAGTCCTTAGAAAATGGTAATTCTATCAGTCTTTAAATTTGTTCATTATAGCACCATCGAAGCACTATGAAATCAAACCTATTTACTAAACACCCCAAAGCTGGATAATTGCACATTTAGCTGTGTATGCTCTGTGCTCAAGGAACATGACTTCCCCAAAGGAATAGGCAGAAGAATCTGATATAGTCAGAAACACAATGCAAAGGTTACTGCTGGGCAAAACAGCAGATCAGTAACACGGCTGGGTGGCTACCGGCCAGGGCATATCCAGTTTCCTGTAAGAAGAGGTGGATGAATACAGGTTAATAATGCCAAACAGAGCTTAGGCAAAAGCCAAGTGAAGTCCACAGTCCAGGGAAAGCAAAGCATTGCGGCTACTATTTCACATTTCTTCTGAAAACAATATACACAGCTTATAAGCCTAGGATGCTGGAATTAATATTTAATGTAAAAAGCATTGCTAGAAATGATTGTGTAGCTATCAGGTATAAATAATAATTTCTACCTCTGCTGATAATTTTTCACTCATTTAGGTTGTCATACTAGGGTAGCAGCAGTTTACAGGAGCACTTACTGTAATAGCATGTTGATTAAACTATGTTGGAATTACCCATTCAATGTATCTTTCAATTCTACACTATTATGAAGTTCTAAATGTTTCGAATGCAAATAGGCCTCTATTAGGCAACAGCTCAGTGGTTACTTATCTGTCTTCTTTCTTTCTTTCTTTTTTTTTTTTTTTTTTAGGAAAGCTGATAAAATTGCCTTTCCATATACTTTAAATGAACCCACAAGATTATGATAAGAAATTAGCAAGCATACAGATTACAGAATCTAGATTTATATGAAATTTGATGGGAAAATGAGCCAATTAAAAATAATTATAAAAATATAGAGAAGAAAATATTTTCAATGTGACACATTACTGACTCCATTAACATTTCTTTTCTTACTTGGTATGCTAGTTCTTATAAAGGTTTATCTAGTATAGAGAGCAATCAACACCTGCTTTCTTTTGTAGGTAGGCAAAACTTCTAAAAGTTCAGAAGTAGCAATAGCATGTCAGTTTGACTCCTCTAAGCAGCAGACACCAAGATGGGATCACTTCTGTAAGAACTTACTGGGGAAGATGCCTATGAAGGATAGGGGGGCATCTGGGAAGGCAGGGAGAGCCTGTAGACCACCATGCAGGTCTGCCACCTGTGAGAAGGGAAGGACTGGGTGGGAAGGACTTCAGAGCAGTTCTAAGCAAGTCCCACTCAAGCTGATGCGGTGTCCTGAGCAAAGCTTGCCTACTGGAGGAGTCCCATGTTGGGTAGAACAGCCTGGCTCTAGTCGCCCTGCTGTGCTAGGTCCTCAGAGGGGAGCCACCCTGGGGAAGGATGGCCTCGGTGTCTGCCATGGCCTGAAGAAATAGCAGCAGGAGACTATCCATCAACTGTGCTCTCTGCAGGAGCAGCTTCCATTGAAAGGAGATCTCAGCAGTGCACTTCCATCCCCTCGACAAGTGCTATTTCTTTCTAGTGATTATGCAATTTTATTACTGGGGTCTCACATCTTTCAAACAAAGCTGAAAAATCCCCAGGCTATACATCTTAACCAGCATCCCTGAGGACCAGCTGTCTGCCTATGTGCTTTTCCTGACCAGGCCTGAGCTCCATTTGCTGTCATGGTCAAGAGGAATAAGATGATCAGGTTCAATAAAACATCCGGGATGATTTCCCATCTCCAGAATTATTCAAGGACCACTCCAATATTTGCCCAAGAGTCACCCTTATTAACTCGTTTGAGTTATGGTCCTACAAGGTCAAACCCAAAGTATAATCAACCCCCTTAAATAAATCATAATAGTTAACATTTTGCAGCATTTACTATGTGTCAACCACTGCTCAGCCTGTATGTTCACTAACTCAGTTAATCCTCATAGGTCAACACTATTATTCTTCTAATTTTCAGGGATGAGGGAACTGAGCCACAGAGAGGTGAAGTAAGCAGAGGGGCTTGGATTCCCATCTAGAAAGCTGGGCACCACAGGATGTGTTTGTTATGACTGAATAATTGAGTTCCCCCCAAATTCACAGGTGGAAGCCCTACCCCAATGTGATGGTATTTGGAGGTGAAGTTTTAAGAGGTAATTAGGTCTATTTGAGGTCATAAGAGTAAAGCCACCATAATGGGGTTAGTGCCCTTAGAAGAAGAGGAAGAGATAGTAGAGCTTCCTCTTTCTAGCATGTGAGGACACAACAAAAGGCAGCTGCCTGAAAACCAGGAAGAGGACCCATACCAAAAACCAAATCAGCCAGCACCTTGGTATGCTATACACCTTGATCTTGGACTTCCCAACCTCCAGCAGTGTGAGAAATAAATGTCTATTATTTAAGTCACCCAGTCTATGGTATTTTGTTATAGTAGCCTGAGCAAACTAATATAGTATTTTTATGCAGTATGCTAGGGAAAGAGGTTGACAAGAATTAGGCAAGTGGATAGGGTGCCAGACATGTGAGGTGCAGCTTAGCATAGGGTGCTAGTTCCCCTGGGAGGCTGGAATACCAAAAGCTGGGGACCAGTGACACCCCCTGTACAAGCTGGGCCAATGTGATAGCAGGGAGGGAGAGGGCTGACCTGGGTGAGCTTGGGGTATACTGTGGTACTACTACAAGGCAGGCACACAAGTCTCAGCCCTTCGCTAACACAACTTTTCCTGACACCACCCAATGGTGGTTCTTTGGGTACTTCCAGTCATAATTGGTTTGAGGGCTATGCATGTTCTAGCCTGCCAGTGACAGATGTCAGAGACTGTCGCTAAGCAGCAACAGGGAAGATGGACACTGACAATAGTCCTGGTGGCAGTGATGATTCTGACAGCAGCAGCAGTGGCGACAGAAGTGAATACTGGCAAACAGTAGCAGTATCACAGATATTAAGGCTAACAACAGTTTTGCCAAGAAAACCCACCATGAATGGCGGGTTAGATGTAAACTCTGTATCAGGAAAGGAAAACGTACATGCACATGCAACACAATATGTATATATGATTTCAGTGGGTTGACAGATTCCCTGAAACTGATCCATAACATCTAGCAGGTTAAAGACTCACTATTTTAAAGAAACTTAAGGGAGGACCTGTGAAGCTCAAAATATATAACCTATCTTTAAATGATTCTGTACTAAAGGGCAGAGCACCAGTATAATTGTTTCATAAGGAGGGTTTCTAGGGAATAGTAGAAACTATCAACTACTGAAGCTCAGATTTTTGACCTTTTATGTTGGTAAAATTAAAATTGTGGGACCACAGAATACCAAGCGAACTACATGACTTTTGCAAGAACAAATTATGCCTGAGTCATCTATTACCATTCTCTGAGGAGATAAATGAGCATGTGGATGAGAGGAAGCAGCAATGTAATGGCCCACAGTATCCCATCTTCCCTACTGATGCTCAACTATAGCATCCAACAGGGTAGACCACAAACAGCACCCAAGCCAATTCAAACTGTGGCAAGAAGTACACTGATGGTGATGTCCTTAGTGCTTAAAGTGCCTTTAACAATGTTCTGCTGTGGTTTGAATGTGTCCTCAAAGTTCATGTGTTGGAAACTTAATCCTCACAATGCAACAGTGTGGAGAGGTGGAAGCTTTAAGAGGTGATTAGGCCAAGAGGGCTTTGCCCTCATGAATGGATGAGTGCTGTTCTTGTGGGAGTGGGTTCCTGATAAAAAGGTTGAGTTCGGCCCTGTTCCCTCCCTCTCTTGTGCACTCTCTCACCACGGGATGCCTCCTGGCATGTTATGACACAGCAAGAAGGCCCTCACCAGATGTGGTCCGTCGATCTTGGACTTCCCAGCCTCTAGAACTGTGAGCCAAAGAAACCTCTACTGTTTCTAAATTACCCAGTCTATAGTATTCTGTTATAGCAACACAAAATAGACTAAGACAAGCTTGATCTTATAGCCTCTTTTTTTAAAAAAAAGAATTAGGGCTGCGCACGGTGGCTCATGCCTATAATCCTAGCACTCTGGGAGGCCGAGGCAGGCGGATCACTCGACATCAGGAGTTCAAAACCAGGCTGAGCAAGAGTGAGATCCCATCTCTACTATAAATAGAAAGGAATTAATTGGCCAACTAATATATATATATATATATATACACACACATACACACACATATATATATACATATATACATACACACACACACATATATATATATATATATATATAAATAAATAAATAAAATGAGCCGGGCATGGTGGCCCATGCCTGTAGTCCCAGTTACTCGGGAGGCTGAGACAGGAGGATTGCTCGAGCCCAGGAGTTTGAGGTTGCTGTGAGTTAGGCTGACGCCATGGCACTCACTCTAGCCTGGGCAACAAAGTGAGACTCTGTCTCAAAAAAGAAAAGAAAAGAAAAGAAAGAATTAGCATGAAATTGAAGGCAATATTGATAAATAGAGAACTAGTTTAGAGATAGAGCTGGGGGGAAGGGTGGAAATGAACAGTACTTATCTGGATAGAGACATGTTAACAATTGAATTCCTGTAGAACTGCAGCTTAGGACCATTTTATAAATAATCTGGAGGATCATACAATAAAATTTTTCAATCTGCTGATGGCCCTGACTTCTTAGCTGATGAGGACAGATTTCAGAAGATATTTTAAAATACAGACAATAATACTGGTGTGTTTTAATGTGGGAAAGTGCAAGGTAATGAATGAAGGAAAAAAAGTGTCACAAAATTTACTAGGCATATGAGATCTGAGTGATCAGTTACAACCCAGGAGAGTTTCCTGGGATTAAATGATAGAATCCACTGATAGGAAAACTATCTTGGGGTCAGCTAGGCTGACCTGTCACCTGAAACCACTGATGCCTTCCACTGTATCCTCTCTAGATGAACACTCAGCTTTGCTGTCACAGTGAGGAACCCGTCTTCCCTGGAGGGAGCCTCTTCTTTTTTTCAGACAGTTCAATGTTTAGCAAGTTGAGGACACACCAGCCTTTTCTTATGTATTACAGTGCCCCAGGACAACAGAGAGCAATTCTGATCCCTCTTCCACAAAAACGTTACTCCAATTTGAAGGACTAGAATGCTCACTGGAAGACTTTTTCTTTTTTAAATAAGCTAAAACACCCCATATGTCTCCAACGTTTTGCCTGGAACAGTCTAAACGTCCTAATTATCCAAGCTGCTTTCCATTGGTGAAATAAGCTCTTGTTTCTTCTGTCCTATATCCAGGGCTGAATTTGATGTTTCAGGCATGATGTGACCTGTGCTGTGTGAAGGAGTACCTTGTTCTGGGGGGCTCAGAATTTTTTAAATAACAGCTTTGTTTAGATATAATTTATATACCACAAAACGCATGCTTATGAATTATATGATTCAGGAGTTTTTAGTACATTTACAGAGTTGTGCAATCATTACCACTTCCAGAACATTTCAACACTCCAGAAGGAAACCTTGTACCCATTAGCAGTCATTATCCATTGCCCCGCCTCTGGCAACCGCTAATCTACCTTCTGTCTCAATAGAGTTGCCTATTCTGGCTATTTCATATAAAAGAACTCACACAATATGTGATATTTTGTGACTGCCTTCTTTCACTTAGCATAATGTTTTCAACATTCATCTCTGTTGTAGCACGTATCAAATACTTCCTTTCTCATATTGCTAAATAATATTCCATTGTGTGGATATATCATTTTTTAATCCATTCATCAGCTGGTGGACATTTGAGTTATTTCTACTTTTTTGGATATAATGAATAAAGCTTTTATGAATATTCATAGGCACGTTTTTCTGTGGACATGTGTTTTCAATTCTCTGAGGTTTATACTTAGGAGTAGAATTGCCAGATCATGTGGTAACTCTATGTTTAACCTTTTGAGGAACTGCAAAACTATCTTCCACGGTGACTGTACAATTTTACAGATTTACTGGTGATCTCGCTAACACTTGTTATTGTCCATCTATTTGATGACAGCCATTGCAGTGGGTTTGAAGTCATTTGGATTTGCACTGCCTTGCTGACTAATGATCAGCATGTAAAGCATCTTTACATGTGCTTATTTTCCATTTGTATATCTTCTTTGTATAAATGCCTGAGCTTCTTACTTCCTTTTTTCCATTTTAATTTTTTTCTCTTTTTTTAATTGCCATATGATAATTATACATATTTATAGGGTACATAGTAATGTTTGGATACATAATGTATAATTATGAGATCACTTATAATTTCTTTGTGTTGGGTGCATTCAATATCCTCTTTCTAGCTATTTGAAACTATACGATATATTATTGTTAACTATAGTCATGCTACAGTGTTATAGAACACTAGAACTTATTCCTCCTTTCTAGCTGTAATTTTGTATTCTTTAACAAATCTCTCCCTATCTACCCTTCCGTGCCCATTTTTAAATTGTATTATTTGTCTTTTTAATATTAAGCTTTGAGGGTTTTTCTATGTTCTGGATACTAGACCCTTATAAGATATGTAATTTGCAAACATTTTCTCCCATCCTGTGGGCTATCTTTCCACTTTCTTGGTATTGTTCTTTGCAGTACTATTGTTTTTAATTTTGATGAAGTCCAATTTATCTATTCTTTCTTTTGCATTTATGTTTTTGGTGTTATATTTAACAAACCATTGCCAAATCCATTGTCATGAAATTTACTCCTATCTTTTCTTCTAAGAGTTTCATAGTCTTACCTCTTACATTTAGGTCTTTGATCCATTTGAGTTAATTTTTACATATGGTTGAGGTAGGGGTTCAACTTCATTCTTTTGCATGTGGATGTCTAATTGTCTTAGCACAATTTGCTAAAAGGATAATGCTTGAATTGTCTTGGCAGCCTTGTTGAAAATCAACTGACTGCAATGGGGGACTACTTCTAATAATGATGTTGACATTTGCTTTTCATACTGTTGACTCATACTGAGTTACTTTCACCTAAATCCTCCTAAGTGTTTCACAGGTGTTGTTTTTAACCAAGTCTCCCCCATCCTGCCCTTGTGCAGATGTTAACTGGGGCCCAAATAATATATTTCATCTTTATTGCTCTTAAATATCACGTTTTCAGTTTAGTTGGCCATTTCACTAAGTTGAAAGCTTTAGGATGTGAAATCCAATGTCCTTTCCAGGTTTGTATCATCTCTATCTTCAGTTAATCATATTAGTTAGTCATGAAATATTAATTAATGTCATATCAGGCAAGTGAACTAGATATTGGTGAATAAGACAAGGCACCTGCTCTTATAGAAGAGGCATGGAGAAGGGACATAGTACGGAAGTAAACTAACGAGCAAGATAATTTCAAATAGTGAGCCTCTTCACTCATAGGTCATTTAGGGGAAATCTCTTTAACCTATACATTTCTTTTAGCAGCAATGTGTCTTCACTGTCATCTTAGAAGCTGGTCATGTCTAAATGTCATTGTTGAAGATTCATTTCGGTGACTGCTGTATCCTGAGAAGGACCTTCCTTCTGTCTGATGCTGACATCCCTCTTCAGTACCACTCAGAGGGATACTCCTCAGGGATACGCCATGAGCCTCACCCAACAGACTTGCTTTGGGTTCTAAAGGAAAACACTGCAATCCTAAAATGACTATTTCAACTTATTATATTATAGAGGGCCTGATAACACCGCTGTCAATTTTTCCTGGATAAATAATACCAGGTATTTTGTGTGTTGGTCCAAATTCTTTCACCAGTAGCTGCAGCATTATATGCATGTTCTTCCTCTCTATAAGAACTACCATCTTAGAGGCCAGGTGTGGTAGCTCATGCTTATCATCCTAGCTCTTTGGGAGGTCAAGGCGGGACGATTGCTTGAGGACAGGAGTTCTGAGCAATAGTGAGACCCTGTCTCTTAAAAAAATACAAAAATTAGCTGGGTGCGGTGCCACGCATCTGTAGTCCTAGCTAGTTGGGAGGCTGAGGCAGAGGATCACTTGGGCCCAGGAGTCTGAGGTTGCAGTGAGCTATGATGATGCCACTGCACTCTGGTCTGAATGACAAAGTGAGACCCTGTCTCAAAAAAAACCTACAAAAACCAAAAACCCCTGCCATCTGACAGAAAGTTTGTAGAGCCAAATGAAAATGATTTAGGGGGAATTCTTGCCGAGGATAATGGACATGAAACAGACCAGAGGAAAAAACTGTGTGTGAACCTCCATCACATCTTGAGATGAAAGTCTATCAATAGGGATGAAAAGCAGTTGTACCCCTAAAGCTGAGAACAGTGGCTGACATGTAGCATCCAATAAATAATGGTTGAACAAATGAATGAATCAATGAAAAATTCTGCACTATTCTAAACTTTTGCCTTTTCTACAGATTCTTTTGTTCCTGAGAATTTTTTAAAAAGTTCATCCAAATATTGAACTTTCTGGGTTTTTTGTTTGATTTTGTTTTTAATTTCTTGATCAACAAACCACTGGTTACTACACCAAGGTCCTAAGGTGGTATTAGTGACCACCAGGAAGCTCTTGGTGCTTCTAGGCATGCGTGAATCATTCCATGACATTACTGGACAATCTAATGATCTTTTCTGGCTACCTCTTTTGTGTGCCTTTGATCTTTTCCTTCCTGGCTTCACATATTTCTATGGGTAGTTTTGGTTTTTTTTCCCAAGAAAAGAGGGCTCCAAAATTGAATTTCTTTTAGTGCCTATTGGTTTCCATTTCATTGATAAATCATCTCATAAATGCAATTGTAGGTAACACACTGGTCCTATTTTAGGTCATATGGGGTGGGGGTGGAGTGCCAGCAGGAGGCGGGTAGGGTCAGGACTGTGATCTTTCAGTATAACACAAAATCTCTCTATCATTGTTGATCTTTTTTCTTCTGCCACTTTGCTTCCATGCACAGAAGCAGAAGTCAGATTTAATATTCATCAATTCAACTGATTCCATGGAAACAATAGTGATTTCTAAGATGAAAAAGAATTATAGATGCACACTGATTATATTTTTTGGCGGTGAAAACCAAAACTCTGACTCATCAAATTAAATTACTCATTAAAATACAGGCCAAATAAGTATACTCTGCATTCAGGTACTCATGTCTATCAGATGGGACAGGGAATGAGATAATGTTGCAAAAGAATAATCCACTCCCCTATTCTCATGGGTAGAAATACAGGATGCATTTCTAGGATCACTATTCATTTATTAAGCCCACACAAGGTGTGAATTAAATTGTCCTCATCCTTTGTTTTCAATAAGACTACCTGAGATGGATGTTTTCACTGCTCCTCCAAGTGAGCATTTTATTATTTTTCTTATGAGAAGGACACCGAGATCCAAAAGGGGGGCTCTGTAAGCCTCAGAACAGGTTCCAGAGACCACAGAGCTTTGGGACAATAACCCCTGGTGAAAACCCATTTATGGCAGTGATTCTGCTATGTGGATTAGAGTGGCATATACTCTGTGTTGTGTCTTTTGATTTCTGTTTGGGGATGTGAGGCTATGTGGGAATATGAGGCTCAAGGGAGGGAATGAAGCCAGAGGATCTCCCATTCTACCATCCAAAGTCTTGCTTGCAAGATTGGTCTGATCCTGCACTCTTCAAAACTTCCTATTAGACTTCCTTGGAAAACTTTTAAAAATAATATAGATGCTCAGCTCCACCCCTGGCTAATCAAATGAGAATGTCTGGGGTAGGACTGGAGTATTGATATTTTGAAAACTTCCCAGGAGACACTAAGAAACAGTTGAGTTAAGGACTACTGAGTGTGATTCAGAGGTGAACAGGTGAAGAACCTCTCATGACAAGAGCCTGGGAACTCCTGTTCTATTGCCACCTGCAGAGAGGCTCTCTTGACATTATCTAAGCAGGGGTCTTCAAACATTTTAAACAGGGGGCCAATTCACTGTCCCTCAGACCATTGGAGGGCTGTTGGAGAGTGCGGTGCACATTCCACGCATGCGCACTGTGGGCCCGGGAAGTGTCGGCTGCTAAGCAGGACAGGCAGCAGCGGCAAAAACACCCAGCGGGCTGGATAAATGTCCTCGGCGGGCTGCATGTGGCCCACGGGCCATAGTTTGAGGACCCCAATTGCTTTCATCCTTCATTATAAACACTAGGGAGAGAACCATTAAACCAAGTGACATGACATATCGGAACTATGGGAGTTTAACTTCAAAGGCCTTGGAGTTCACGGGTCAACTCCAACACTTAAAGGTAGGATCAATCTCCTTCGGCCCAGCCTGCTTTCTAAAGCATGGATTTCCCTCGGTAGAGTCAAAGGAAATCACATCACTTCACAAAAGGAATCGTAGCTTCTTTGAGACCGTCTATCCTTGCATCACCCAGAGACATCTTCTCTTAGCCTTCTAGCATCTGGAGCCCAAGTATTCAAGCTGACATTCATTCTTAAAGACTGTTAACTGTGCACAGGAAGTGAATTATGACAGGACCTGATCCACAGGCAGGAGTTTTTGGACAGATGTCTGATTGCATGTTCAGAAAACGTCTACTAATACATTTTGAGTCATTTAAACTGTTTTTGTTCATAACTTAGCAATTTTAAGCAAAATAGTTATATTTTTGGCACTGGTCTCTGTTCTGTATCCTCGGGATTGCATGTCTGCTCCTAAAATCTGAAAACAAGAACTCAAGAATCTATTCGAGCTGGGATTACAATATGCATCAGTTGTAATCTACTGAAGGAACTTTATATTAAATTCTACATGGAAGGCATGTGCTGTCGGGAACGATACCTAAGTGCCGATCAGCAAGATTTGTTACTCGCTGCTATTCACTGTCAGCTTCCTCTGCTGGTTTGGTTTCTCCGCCTCAGGGAAAACTAAGAAAGGCCAATTAAAACACTGCTTAAACTTTATCACACTTCCATTTTTAAGTTGCAAAGGCACTCCATACTCTTTAAATAACTTCAGTATTTAAAGCTTCCTTGACACTTTTAGCTAATATAAAACCCTGGCAGGGAAAAGTTTAAGCAGAAAATGTATGTGTGAAATGTCTTAAGTCCAACTGTCGTCCACCCATCACTCCACGATCATTGCATTATCAGCAGGACCGTTACTTAACACTGAGAGATCACATCCAGCTCTCCGATGCTCCATCACAATACCAGCCACGTGCACAGAGCCACTTACTCCTTTAATTATTTCTCCCGTAAATATTCATTGGTTCCTACTGTGCGCGAGTTTGTGTCAGGCACTGAGCAGGCAGCGAGCTGCATCCCTGAAGATTATACTTTAGCAGGAGGATAAGGTGGGACAGAGACGTTACAGCCTATAAAACTGAGCAGAAGTTTTGTTTTGCTACTTACTTTGTAGCTCAATTTTCTCAACTGTTAATGGGAATAGTAACATCTGCTTCTTAGGGCATCCTGAGATTTAAGAGAGAATGTACACAAAAACCTCTGCCGCCTCCCTGTTCCTCTTTGCCAACCTAAACTCCAGGTTCTTTTGATTCTGTTTCTGCAAGTTCTTTCCAATCCATTCCCTGAATTTTACATCCCCTTTCCTGGGTATTGTCCTCTTGTTAGGATTATTATTGGTTAGCTAGCTGGTCTATCTACCTCTAGTTTTTTTTCTTCTTCCTTTCTTTATTCAGTTCTTCATACTGCCTATGTGATCTTGCTCAAATTTAGTTCTGCCTCTCATCATGACATTTCTTCATCTCTAAACCAAAAATCTTTGATGACTGCACAGTACCTGCCGAATAACGGCTAAACCTCTTGGCATGCATGCCATGCAAGGCCGTTCATGAGCTGATTCCAATCTAGAACCGTCTCCTTCCCTCTCATATATTTACAGGGCTGAACTTGCATACAAATGTTTAAATGTGCATATGTGCATTTTTCTAGATAAAGTTTCAGAGCATTCAACAAATTGTCAAATGAACCCAAAATGTTTAAGAACTGCTACCCTGTGCCTTCCCGGTCTTCGTTTCCACCTTCCAGTGATCCCTCGTTCTGGGGCTTCAGCCACTCCCCAGGGTTGTCATTACTTTATTAAAGTCAGTACTGTTTATGATTTTCTTTACGGTACTAACTGTATCTAGAACACCCCAAGTCCCAGCTTAGTTTACTGAAATTCTACTCACTCTTCAAGGTTATCTCAAATGTGATGTTCTCCAGAAAGAAAGATAGATTCTCCCATCAAAATGACCTAATCTCTACATTATGCCCCTAATACTTTGAACTTTTATCATCTTACTGTGGTAGTCTGCATCATCTTCTGAAGTACCTAACTCCTCTGTGTCCCCACGGCCTTGTCGGCTGACACTGCAGTTTCTCCTGCTAGAGGTAGAGCATTCTTCCCCACCACATTGTTGTTGGGCTTGGCCAGAGACTTGCTTTAGCCAATGAAACTGGGCAGCCTCGCTGATGGTGTACAGGTCTGAATCCAGGCTTCAAGGGGCCTCACAGGTTTCTGTCTGCCCCTCTCACACTTCTGCCATCATTACGGGAGCATGCCCTGGCTTGCTTGCCAACCCAAGTGTCTAATAGTCGCGTGGAAGAAGCCTGAACCCAGCCTGCAGTTTGAAGCCCGGCCCTGCCAAGTCCAGTCAAGACCAACTCATCCCCAGCCCACCTGCATAATTAGTGAGAAAATACCAGTCTCGTTTCAATCCAGTGAGTCTGGGGTGCTTTGCTTCTCAGCATTATGGGGCCGACAGCTAACTAATAGAACTTTCATACAGTTTTGTATTTTGGTTTTCCATGTATAGTACACATGTCTGTTCCTCTTCCCCAACTGTAAACTTCTGATAGCCACACTGTCTTCATCTTTGTGCTCTTTAGTGACTTAATCCATTCCTCGCACAGAGTGAGCACTCTATATGTTTTTCTTGGTTTCAACTGAATTAAAAAACAATTTACTGAGGCTTCAAATCAACAGAGGAAGTCACTAGTTAGTGACATCTTGATTATTATCAAAGACTACCCAGTGTGTTAAACGTGGTGGTACCAGAACAGTTGGACAAGCTTCTACTAAATGCTTCCAGAAAAGATAAAAGTAACTATAACTACTGATTAGTATACACATAACTGTTAGTTTCTAGGCCAATAATGGCAGGGTTACTCTTTTCACAATGTGACATAGGTCAATTATCACAAAGCTTTAAGGAGCTAGGACAAAGGAGCTACAACTCATATTGCAAATAGCAGATTTGGGGGCTTTCATGTGTACTCAGAAGGGCTTCTTGCTCCCATAAACCTTCTTTGGGGGCATTTTCTTCCTTTGCCTCAAGGATTTCAGCTAATTCACGGATGTTTCGCATGGATGTTTTGTCATTCTGTTTTTAGAAATGTGTTAGGCGCTGAGAGCTGGGAGAAAGCAGGTCACGGCTGCAACTAGCAGAAGCAGGTTACTAAGCACATGAGAAATGAGCACACTCCAGACTGAGAGCTGAGTCTGCCTTCCAGCTCTGGGCTGGTCTCCGCATAACCAACTCAGGAAATCATTTAGCTTAGTTGTAATGGAAGGAACTAAGATTGATGGGATGCAGTCACTGGTCTAATATCCCATACACGTTGTCTCATTTCATTCTCACAATAACACCAGGAGAAAGCAAAGAGCTTTAAAGATGTTAATTTGTTCAAGGTCACATGGCTATTAAATGGCAAAGACAGGATTTAAATTCAAGCCTGTCTATCTGCCTCTAAAATCCATGCACCTCCTGCTGGTGATGCCCACAGCGTTCTGCCAGCACCCAGATGTGACTCCTGGGACATCAGCCTCAGTCCGGATTAAGTCTGAAGTTGACAAGCTCCAGGTACAAAGAGATTTATATTTCTGTGCCCCACCTCCCTTAGAAGTCAGCCCTAGGGCTTTCAGCCCCAGCCACCAAGTCATTTTTACTTTCTTTCCTTTTTCCTACTTGTTTGCAAAGTTTCATAGCCAAGGTCACACAAGTTATAAGAGAACTTCTGAACTTTCTTTTCATAAATGTTGGTACATAGACCATGCTGAAGTATGAGGTGAATTTTTAAGACTAGTTTATGAAGCAGCCTTTGTTTTGTAGTCACAGGAACTTCCTATGTGAACCACTTTCTGTATTAGTCCAGAATGTTCTATTTCAATAACTCAGCATGGAGGCGGCTAAGCATCTGGATAAGGAAAGGGGCTGTTCTGCTGCTGCCTTTGTATATAGTCAGTTCTCGTGACAGCAGCAAGAGCTGCCAAAGCCATGGGGATGGGCGATACAGGAAACCAACACAAGTCTGCTGTCATTCCCCTCCAGGGTAAAGTAGGAAATGCCAGGAAGAACTATCTTTCCACAGCCCTCACTTTCTCATCTAGAAGAGAAAGCTCAAAAGCTGGGACCAAAGCTGTCTAGCCAGCCACAGCCATTCAAAAGGTTAATCAGCAATACCCAATTGGTTAGTCTTGTCAATCTCAGTCATGCAGCCAGTCAATGAGGGAGTTAGTGACGTCATTCAGCCGAGCAGGCAGTCGGCCAGGCAGAGGTCAGGGACTGGAAGCACAAAGGCTGGTTTTCTCAATGGCTCATCAACTAGGTCCATGGAGCAGCACAACCCACAGGGCCGCATTCACATGGTGTGGCCACCACCCTTCTTGCATTACTTATCACACCTGTGACTGTGGTTCAATTGCTCATACTCTCTTCCAGATTACAGGATCTGTGAGGAAGGAAGCACTTTCTTCTATGCTCACTGCGCTGCCTTCAGAGTCTAACACAGGTCTGGCCTGCAGGAGATGTTTGAGCAGAGATTTACAATTTAAATGTTAAATCTTCATAAAACCAAATTTACTTTGGAATGATGTGGTAACTTTAAGGAAATGGAAAAGGAGGCTTGAGATTCCTTTATATGAAAAGGAGGAAAATATGCAGATGCTCATAGTCTGACTATCTTAGACATGCTAAATGAAAGCAGGGAATTGTTGAAGGAGTGGAAGTTGAGCAGGAGAGGATATAAGTAGTCACAGATGTTTTATGTTAGAAGTTGCATAGGAGTTTAATTGCCTGTTTAATTCAAATGTATTGATATTTATATTGTTAACTTTACTCCGTGGTGTGCCTAAAGGTAGTCTCAGAACTATTTTTCAAAGGCATAATGAAATGAGAGAAATTTATAACATTTGGCTAAAAATTTTAATTGGTTAAACATCTGTTTGGAGTGGCTTAAAACTTTTTAATATCCACTTGTGCTATGTGTAAAATGATTTATTATGCTTTTGTAATCAAACTGACTAAACAGTTTTTGGAGACTAAAAGATGCCCCTCATCATTCCTGGCTTATAGTTTCTAAAACTTACTATTATTATTATTTAACATTTACAGTCCATTGGAAGACTTCTTAACACATTTGTTTGGTCAGTTAATCAAATAATTTTATTAAAGAAGAAGATCATAAAAATGCTATATATGTGGACTTTACACATTTTATTTTTCACTCAAAATATACATATAATCTAGGCTAAGGTCTTAGAGTAGAGGCTTACTTATTAAGAACATAGGCTCCGAAGCAAGACTTCCTGGTTGTGTCTCTCATTAGCTATGTGATTTTAAGCTAGTTACATTTTCTGTATCTCAAATTCCTCATCTGTAAAATGGGGGTGAAAAGATAGTTACCTCATGGGGCTGTCATGAAGATTAACTAATGTATACAAACAAATTGATTAGGACAGGTCCTGGCACATGCTAACCCCACAATAAATGTTAATTATCATTGCATAAATCATGAATTGTATAAAATAGTTGTGATTTAAAATAAAATAAGCATTTGAAGTCATTTTTCCAAGCAAAAGAAGTGCAAAATCCTTAACATTTTAAAGATTTTTCATCTTCTGTAGTGTTTGCGGCATATAGCTGTCATCAATTTTAAAAGCAACTGGCCATTTTCAAAGCAATCAACTTAGTTTTTATAGAAATAATTTGTTTCTTACACTCAACTTGTATGTCCACTTTCTACAGTGTTCTCTCCCCTAGTACTGATTTGAGAATATGTTTGCTATTGGGAATAGAATCTCCAAACCACTCTCTCCCACTTTAACAAAAAAAGACTACCTTTCATCTATCTTTCTGTGAATTATCCCAAGAGGGTAACACCTCCAGGGTAGCAATTAAAGACTAAATTAGAAAAATTATTGTTAGTGTTGTAAAAAGTGAATGATTCCAAGCATTCGATAAAAATACTTCTTTTGCAATTCAAGTTGTTTCCAATTCTTTAGTTTCAAGAAAATTAAAAGAGAACCTAATCAAGTTAGATCATTGGAAATAGTACTTGATGATATAGTACTATGTGATATTTGGCATGTATCTCTGTGCAACCAGTTCAGATAATTGAGTGACAATGATATAACAAAACACCTTCCATTGCCATCTGTTTGACTATGTGTACAAGTTTTCTGCTTGCTATTCCACATCCAGAATATTTGCATAAATGGGAGGAGTCATTTGTTTTATTTGGTTTATTATTGACACCATCTTTGACTCCCTGAGGAATATCACTTAACCTCTTTCTGACTACCTCCTACATGTTTCATCAGGATTTGTTAGACTAATTGAATATGGCAGATAAAGTACTTTGAGTGTGTGAAAGGAAAAAAAGTCGTGAAAATTCCAATGACATCAGATAATTAATTTAATTTCCATTAAAAAAGAAAAACAGGAATAAAATCAATGATGAATAGTGTCTCGTTCTAGTAACACATACTATTCATCCATAGATAAATGAAGTTTTAAAAGCTCCTCAATCTTGTTGGGAGATGTGATTTTAAGAACATTTTTTATATTCGCTTATTTATTAAACTTTTAATGAATATATATGTTGTGTTGATCAAATGTCCACTACTGGTAACTGCAACTCATACTAGAAAAATAATGTTAAGCAGTCAGGATCATATGGTTAAAGGAAATGCAAAATATTTCAATGTAAATTTATAAGTATGTTTTAGAGAAGTATGGTAGGATGACTGATAAAACCTTTCAAGCATTAATATATTACATTAGAATAGAGTTCTGTGGAGAAAGCAGGATGGAAAATGACTTAAAAAGAAGAGAAACAAGTAAAATTTCTGCCAATTAAAAAAGAGCTTATTGTATATTTTAAAAAATGGATGATGGGGGAAATAAATCTCTCTGGTATTTAGATTCCACTGGACCCCTTAAAAGTGATGCTACATTTTTTTTAGTAAAAATATCAATGTTACATCATTTGCAACTATTTAGACCTATAGTGTAAAATTTAAGATGTCAACTTTAAAATATGTGAGAAGGTACATAGTTTTCAAAATTCTTGTAGAGGATCCATGAGCAAAAAGTTTTGCTGACCACCAATCTAGAAAGTAGACTGTCAGCTATGTTCTTAAGCATCAGAATGGGAAACACTGGTTAATAGATGTTCTCCTATTCTAACATTTCAAAAGACCTTTATCACTGTTATTTAGATTACTGATGAGGGAAATGCTATTTGGTGGTGCCTCCCACACCAACTCTCATCAGCGTTTATACTTCCAAAACCATTGCAAGCCTTTTAGGTGGAACTGTATTATATTTATGCAAGTACTATACATAAAAATGGTGCTACTTTGAGGATTCTTGGAAGGGATTACTTTTTTATGTCATCATCAATAATTATCTGATGATGTTGGAATTTTCACGACTTTTTTTCCTTTCACACAACTCAAAGTACTTTATCTGCCATACTCAATTAGTCTAAGAAATCCTGATGAAACATGTAGGAGGTAGTCAGAAAGAGGTTAAGTGATATTCCTTCAGGGAGTCAAAGATGGTGTCAATAATAAGCCAAATAAAACCAATGACTCTTCCTATTTATACAAATATTCTGGCTGTAGAATAGCAAAGTCATATTAATGACTCACTATTCCTTTTCCAACCTGATGCTTGGTTTGGGCTCATTCAACTACATGCCTTTTCTTTAATTCACTTATGACAAATACATATCTGCAAACTGGCATTTCCCAGACCCCCCTCTATTTTAATTTTATACACTCTCTCTGGCTAGCTTCATCCATTATCATGGCTTTAACTCTCAAGACCTAGGGATGATTCCCTCAAATACCTCTCCTGTCCAAACCTTGTAAATTATATTCCTGCCTGCCATTAATGGAATCTTCATTAAATGGTTGTAGAATCCAGAAACCTAGGAGTTGTCAGGCTTCATTCCTTTTTACTCCTTACACCCAATCGATCCAAGTTCTATTGATTTTACTTCAGAAATAACCCTAAAATCTTTCTCCCATTCTGATTTTTCACCACCACTGCCTAATTCAGGCTATTTCCTCTCTGCGAAGTCCTTCCTCCCAAAACAATAACCTCTTAACTAGGTCTCCTTGCCCTACTTCTCATTTATCTCACTCTCCACAATACCATCCACGAAGTCTCTTCAGAATTTAAATGAAATCATGCCATTCCAGGTCTGAAAATTTCCCATTGGCTCTTCATTGTTTATAATTTAAATGCAGATTTCCAAGTGTGGTTTATTAATATAAAGCCCTTCACGATCTGCTCTCTACTTTTAGAGCAACACCTCCTACCCCTTTACCCAAGTGCAAATGCTAAATCCTAGGACTCAAGCAATAAGACACACTGTTTGTGTCACAAACTGGCATCGAGGCACACACATATCATCATAAAATGTTGGGGTGCTTATGCATTTTATTAAAGGTTCCAGCAAAGTGCTGTGCTTGGTGGTAGGGTGGAAGGAGGGCACTGGGGAAGGCTCTCCAGAACAAAAGCCAGCTACTGAAGGGTTTCCTTAGGTTAGAAATGCCAGATAAAACCCAGGACTCCCAGTTAAATTTGAATTTCAGATAAACAATGAATACGATATTTTATAAATATATCCCATACAATATTTGGGACATAAACTAAAAATTTATAATTATTGTTTATATGAAATTCAAATTTCACTGGGCCTCCTATATTTTTATCAAATTCAGCAACCCCACCTCACATGTATGGAGTAGCTTGAGAACAGTAATGACATGGACAAGAAAACAGAGAGAGAAGGCCAAGTTGTCTAACAGGGTTGGAGTCTCAGGTCTATGAGGAATGGGGAAAAGAGGAAGTTATAGGAAATACTGCTAGGAAAGTAATTGGGGTCTGACCATAGAGGCTTTTTAAAATTATTTTTATTTTCATTTTTTTTTTTTTTTTTTTAGAGATGGGGTCTCACTCTGCCACCAGGGTGGAGTGCAGTGGCATGATCATAGCTCACTGTAGCCTTGAACTCCTGGCCTCAAGTGATCCTCCCATCCCAGCCTCCCCAGTAGCTGGGATTATAGACACAAGCCACCATGCCTGGCTTTCAGAGCCTTTTGAATGACCTTGATTTGTCAAAGAAGAATATGATATCATCCTGCAAGCTTATACTCAGCAATGAAACATAGATAATATTCTTTATGAAAAATAGAGTGTACGTATAAATTTTTATGGACCTAACTCATATCTCCCTGGGGGCTTACTGTTAACACTGATTATATGAATTCTAAACACATATGGAGCCATACAGAGCTTGCCCTTAAATGGAGAGAGATGTATTTTCTAAAAGTTAAATTAAATGTTTACATTTAAACAAAAACGGCTATTGGTAATACTGAGCATTAGATATTTTTCCAAACAAATTTCCAATGTAGGTAGTGATTTACACACTTAAAATCTTAGATGAATATTTACGGCAAGGAAAGAGCCAATAAATTATGATCTTGTTTATACATTAAGTGTCCATTTAAGTAACATTTTAAATCATACATTTAGAAACAGAGCATATCAAAATATTGGCCATCTGAAGCATAGATATAAAATTAATAATTATAAAATTAACATATACTTGTTAGTTACCCTAACCAGTACAGAACCTCTTAGTTAGTATAAATTATTCAGATTAAGTGATTTAAAAAATTAGCAATTTTGGTTTTATTTTTACTGCATAAATATCAAGCTATGTGTTTTTAAATCAGTTTGAAGTTCAGCTCTGAAACAGCAAGAATTCACATGACATATTTAGAAATCTCTTGTTAAAAACATTTAAGCATTGAGGACTATTTTCTGTGATTTTTATTTTAAAAAGGTATGAAAAGACATTTTTGAGCAATTGGGGAAATTTAAATATGGAGTGGACATGAGATGACAATAAGAAACTATTTTAATGTTGTGGGGTTTCAGAATAACTGTGGTCAAGTTAAAAATAAAATCCTTTTCTATTGGAGGTACATATTCAAGTATTATGAGTACAATGATATAATGTCTGGGATTTGTTCTTAAAATACTCTACTTTGAAAAAAGGGTGGGGAGTTGCTGAAACAAAACTGCCAAAATGTTGATAATTGTTGAAGTGTGATGATGGTCTCTGGGGACTCAGTATATGATCCTATTTCAGTGCATGTTTAAAAATTTCCATAATAAAAAGTAAAAAAAAAAAAACAAGCCTTTTTCATGAGTAAATAATTTCCTTGCAAGTATATCATATAATGCCTTTACATCCTCCTTCCAATTCGTGTTCATACAAACACACACACACTCTCTCTCTCTCTCTCTGTCCCATCTCCTATAATGGCTAATAAAGCAGTTGAGCATGTGTATCTTATTAATGATCACTCATTTACTGAGTACATTCTGTAGACCAGGTACTATGCTTAATGATTATGAAATACTCAATGTTTTTTTGATCGATGCTCTATTATCATCCCCATTTTACAGATGGAGAAACTGAGGCTTGGAGAGGTGACACAATATCTGTGTTGGAATCCAGACTCAGTTTGGCTGACTCTAACCACAACCTGTACTGCCAGGAAGAACAGCAAGTGCATAAATAAAGATATCCACAATCCTTATTATAATGAAAAGAATGTGGAAAATTGCTGACATTCTCCTTTGCTATAGCCATGTGGCTCAGGGCCAGGCTTGCGATCGGCTCAGACCCAGTACTGGTTCAGTCATTGATCAAGCTGCTGTTTTAAGTAGAACAGGAGAAAGATACTGCTCTCAGACAAAGGAGGAGAAGCAAAGAGAACCAAAAGAAGAGTCTCTTCTGACAATAGCAGCTCTGTAACTGTTTTTTGTTTTTGTTCTTTAGTTTTAAAAAACAATGCAAAATAACCAAAATGCACGGTTTGCTTTTTCCGTGCCTTCTGATGCCTGGGTATATTTTGCAAGAGTTCGCTTTGGGTTTTAAATAATTCATCATGCAGTGCCTCTTGTTTGGCGCAGGCAGGCAGGGGGTGGATGGAGGGGGTAGTGAGGGAGAGGCAAGCTTGGAGGATGCACATCGTACAAGTGAGGAACTGGCACAGCTGCAGCCCTGTGAGACTCCGCCCCGATGAGCTCATCCCTTGGCAGTGCAAATTAGGATGACATAATATTTCTGGAGAGCTCCTTCCAGCCCACTGCAGCAGGAGGGCTCTTGCTTTTCCTGAGCACGGGAAAAATTAGCATCGGTATTTCTAGCTGTTCCTGAGGAAATGGCATTTTATTCAAGGGTGTCGTGGGAACCATAGCTCATTGCCTGCGTTAGCATCAGCTTCTGAGCAAAAGGAAAACAGAGCTTATCAGGAAATAAGTCACTGATTATTTCAAACGATGAAGGTAACCAGCATTCTTCAAAAACAGGGTCCAATTACAATGGCATGATCTATAGGCTCCATGTTTCTTTTCTTCAAAGCTTTTTAGCCCAAGACGATACAAAAATAACCACAGCAATAATATTAAATAATGGTAATAATTATAATTTATTTAGCTGTATTTTATGCTAGAAGTTATGCTAAGTGTTTTACATATATTATCTAATTTAATCCTTATTACAACCCTATGAAGTAGGTACTGCCATCCCCACACATACACACACTTCACAGATGAGGAAACTGAGGCCCAGAGAGGTAAGCAATTTGCCCAAGGTCAGACAGCGGGAGTCCAAAAGCCACACTGTAGATTGCTCTGCTATGTTGCTCTATAGGCCATAGCATAGCTCTGATGGATGTACTGCAGTGTTTAACAACAACTCAAAATAAAAAATAGAAGAGAGGACTGTAACAACCAAGAAATCACAGATGATTGAAGCTGGGATATTTTTTATGCCTGGTATTTCTCACATATCATTAGACATCCCATTTTGTAAAAGAGGTGGGGAAGAGTAGAATATTTATTAAGAGTCAACCATGAGGCCAGGCGAGGTGGCTCACACCTGTTACCCTAGCACACTCTGGGAGGCCGAGGTGGGAGGATCGCTTCAGCTCAGGAGGTCAAGACCAGCCTGAGCAAGGGCAAGATCCCTATCTCTACTAAAAATAGAAAAATTAGCCAGGCATGGTGGCTGTAGTCCCAGCTACTCGGGAGGCTGAGGCAAGAGGATTACTTGAGCCCAGGAGTTTGACTGAGGGTGCAGCGAGCTATGATGACACCAGTACTGGTTCAGTCATACCGTCACTCTACCTGGGGTGACAGAGTGAGACTCTGTCTCAAAAAAAAAAAAAAGTCAACCATGAGTTAGGCATTTTGCTATAATGACTGTTCAATGTGTAGTTATCATTAACCCTAATTTATACATGACAAAAACCAAAGTAGTGAAATAACTTGTTTAAAGGCAGAGAGTAACTGGGAAAACTGGGGCTTGTAGCCAAGTCTGTTTATTTCTGAAGCAGCATGCTACGGTAAAACATGCAAGGATTTTGGAGTCACTAGATCTGAATTTGAATTATGGCTCCTGCACTTGCTTTGTAACCTTGGACAAGTTATTAATCCTCCTGGGTCCCAGCTTCCTCATCTGTGAAATGGGAATGACACTTGAAAGGAATGTCGTGAGGAACAAAGTAAACGAGAAAATATGAATAAAGCAGCCATTGCAGAGTCTAGCAATAGGAGGCAGTCATGAAATGTTGATTCCTTCTTTTTTCTTTGCATGAAGAGAAACCACCTTTGTGAAAATATTTAAGGGAACACGAGGGAACAAATGTAAACACCTGCAGGTTTCATCATTCCTTCTCCCCACTCCTCAAATAACTTCTGTTTAACTATTTGATTGAGGGTTTGGGGGAAAAGAAAAGTAAATAAAGGGAGGGGAAAGAAAGAATGAAAAAAAAAACCCTAGGACCAGAAGAGGATGAATGAAGGACAGGCAGAGGAGAAGAAAGAGTAGACAGAGAAGGTTAGATGAAGACTACTAAAAAGGTGGAAATGTGACAAAACATGCAGTTGGGTGGGGGCTCTAAGGTCAGAAGGATTTGGATTTGGGTCCAAGCTATACCCCCAAATCTGGGTAACCTTGGACGATAACCTCAAATGCTTTGAGCCTCAGTTTTCTCAGCTATAAAATGAGGTAATAATGTATTCCTTATAGTGTCATTTTGAGGGTCCAATAAGATACTGTACAGTCCTGAACCCAGTGCCTGGCATACAGCAGGAACTCAATAAAGGGTAGAGTATGAGGACTAAGAATAGGAACCTAGAATTCCCTCCACTGCAGCTGAAACCTTGTCCTCTTCTTGGGTCACAGAGAGTAATCCTAGTTCACTGGATTAAGTGGGAGCCAATTATTTTTCTGTGCATTTTTTTTTTTTTTTTGAAGACTTTCCACCAGCACCCATTTCACTCCCAATCCACTCTCTCTCCAGGATTTTGGTTCCAACACTGGTTGCAGTCTGGGGAAGTGCAGCCTAGTTGGCAGGTAACTGGGCACTTCAGCTCAGCTGCAGTGCTGCTCAGAAACGCAGTCCTGCCTCTGGGGGACTCCAATTGAAGACAGAATCTATTCTCCATGGGTGAGATTTCATTAAAGCTGGGTTGATTAGGTATAATGAAATCTCGCCCAGGGAAAATAGAGTTTGATTACTACTGGAGCCCCCCTGAGCTAGGATCAAATTTCTGATCAGCCTTATCGCAGAGAATCACCTGGATGGAGGCTGCTTATGTGTGGGGGCTATCTGTCCATAAAATTGCATGCCCAGTTCTAACTCCTGTTAAATTAGGCAGCTTGATATTAATAACACCAAAATCTGTGCCATGGGATGCCAGAAACAGAACACACCTGGGGAGATGCTATAGCAGCATTAAGAAAGAAACTTTAAACTTCAGTTACATGACAAGGAAGTAGATTTTAAAAACATAATGGGCTCCACATGTACTCGCCATCAAATTGGTACTGACTGATTAACACTATGGTGCTCAAAGGGTGGTGGTGTTCACCAGGGATTCAGGGGTTAGAGAGGTAGTCCCACATTTGAGGGATGTGGTGAGCATTGTGGAGGGGAAGGGAATACCTCTAACCCTTGCTAGGGAGAGGTAAAGATATAAAATGTAATCAAAATGTTAAACAGAAAAACATTTATTGGGTGTCGGGCAGGTGGGAGGGGGGAAGAGGGGATGGGTATATACATACATAATGAGAGAGATGTGCACCATCTGGGGGATGGACACGCTTGAAGCTCTGACTCGAGTGGGGAGGGGAGGCAAGAACAATGTATGTAACCTTAACATTTGTACCCCCATAATACGCTGAAATAAAAAAAATAATTCCTGTGAAATCATTTCTTCTCTTACAGTTAAAAGAAGAAACACGTATGTGTCCAGAAAATACTGTTTGTACACTCCACAACCACATCCGAAATCATGCTGTATTGGTTTAGCAATTCTTCACAAATAGTTGTGCATTCGGTAGTTGTGGTTCCAGGTGAGAAAGCATAACAATTACCAACAAACAATGTATTTTAATTTCTAAAAAAGAGATTAGATTTTTTTTCCCCTCCAACTACGGAAGCATCTCCTTCTCACTTTTTAAAGCTGCATCTTTGGAAACAACATTACTTCTAAACTTTGGTCTGGTACAGTAAAGCTGGTGGTTTATACCAGGGAGAAAACAAAACCACTTGAATAACAAGAGTTGAATTCGTTACTAATTGGGAAATGAAGGTTGTGGCATGAATGTTTCATATGCTCAAGTTCTGATTAACTTTGAGGAAACAAATAGAACCATATAATTTGATAACTGGAACAAACTTAAGTCACTCATTTCAAATTTATATTTGAAGAAAAACAAGTTCATTTGAGAATGAAAGAAGCCAGTCTAAGAGATAATGGATCAAACCCAATCTGATTTAAGGTAGCTACATCCTCATGACTTGCCACCAAATCGACATTTGAAGCCGGAATGGCTGTCTGTTCCTACCTCTCATGAATAAGAACCAGGTTCCATCTCTAAATGGACAGCGTTTACTATTTCACAATCCACACCAACATTTTAGGGAGTTTGATGTTAACTAGAATTTCTATTGGTAAACCCTATTATTTAAAATACTTGCCATTTAAAAACAACTAGTAAAAGCAAAACTGGCCATTTTTCTAAACAAAAGAGCCAGGTATATATCAAGGTAACTCCTACTTGACATAGCAGGACCAAAGAATGGTGCGTGTGAGGCTATTCAAATACAATTACAAATGCTATACACACATGATTCATTTTTAAAGATCTGGATTACATAATGATATATTTTTTAAAAAATCATAAATACATAATAACACTAAAATAAAGATATTGATGGGATTTTAATACTTTAAAATCATCTTTATGAATTTCAATTATCAGTGTATTCTAGTGCACCCATTAGTAATAGTTGAATGCTAGATAGCTAGATAACAAGTTCATTGGAATTTTATTCTCTGTTATGATATTCTCTGTTATGATATTCTTTTTCCTTTTTATATGCTCCTTCACATTGATCCAAAGGTTAGTTATCAAAGACTAGAAACAATTAAGAATGAAATACAGACCTTGCAAAAATCTCACATCATATCCAGACTTTTCCAAAATAAAAATGAACAGCTTTGTTCAAACCAATAGTAAAGTGAGGCTAAAAACAGAGGCTAAAAATATCTCAGACTAATTGTGTGTGCATATAGTGTGGGAAAGACTCTGGTTTTGTACTATCTTTTATCCTGCTTGGAATTCATAGGACTTCTTGAATTTGTGCCTTGATATCTTTCATTGCTTTTGGAAGATTTACGGTCATATTCTCTTCAAATAAAGTACTGTCTCTGCCTTCATATCTCTGTTCTCTTCTCTGAAAATCCAATTACATACCATAACCCCTCTTCTGAATTTTCTATCCTTTTGTTTCTTTGTGTTCTATTCTGTTTATTAATTCCCTTTCCCTGTTTATTAATTCTGTCTTCTGCTATATCTAATCTGTGGTTAAAGCCATCATAGTAGCCAGCCAGCAAGGGGACCCTACAATGATGTCACCATCTAGTATTCACGCTCTTGCTAGTCTCTCACAGTGGCTCAGGGCTATCTGTGTGACCAACAGAATATGACAAAAGTGACATTGTGTCAACTTTCAAGGTTTGGTCACCAAAGGCCTTGCAGCTTCTGCTTTGCTTGCTTGGATTTCTAGTTCTGAGGAAAATCAGCCATCATGAGGACACTCATGCAGTCCCCTGAAGAAGTCCACACTGAATGGAACCAACTTGCCATCCATATGAGTGGGCCACCTTCAGATGGCTCCAGTCCTACTTAAGTCTTTAGATGACTGCTACCCAGACAAGATCTGATGGCAACCTCATGAGATACCTCAAGCAAGAACCAGCCAAATTATATTCCCGAATTTCTGACTCACAGAAACTATGGGAAAGATTAAATGATTACTGCTGCTTTAATTCACTAAGCCTTGGGGTGATTTGTTATGTGGCAAGAAAGAACTAACCCACCCATTAAATTTTTAATTTCAGTTCTTGAATTTTTCACTTGGTTAATTTTGATAGTTTCCAGTTCTCTTCTAAAATGTCCCGTGTCTTTTTAAAATCTCATTGAACATATTAAACATTTTTTTAAAAAGTCTATGTGCTAAATTCATTATGAGGGGGCTCCATGTTTCCATTATCTGTTATTTTTCTTTTTTTTTTATTCACACTATCTTATCTCCTCATAATCCTAGCTATTACTAGTTGAGTAGTAGACATTGTATGTGAAAATTTATAGAAATAATTTGAGACTTCGATGACATTCTTTTTTGAGAGATACTTTGCTGTTGGTAGGTTTAGAAATAAGTAATCTGAGATAATCTTGATCCAGTTTTAAGGATTAAAAATGGCTTGTTGATATATTTTCCTGGTTAGAGCTGGAACCCATACTACTAAGTGAAGTATCCCAAGAATGGAAAAACAAGCACCACATATGCTCACCAGCAAACTGGTATTAACTGAGCAGCACCTAAGTGGACACATAGGTACTACAGTAATAGGGTA
>VSMD01047826.1:0-69925 GCA_008750895.1 Mirza zaza
TCCTCTAGAATTCTAATAGTTTCATACCTTAGGTTTAAGTCTGTTATCCAGCGTGAGTTGATTTTTGTGAGAGGTGAAAGGTGTGGGTCCTGCTTTAGCCTTCTACAGGTGGCTATCCAGTTTTCCCAGCACCATTTATTGAAAAGGGATTCTTTTCCCCAGCATATGTTTTTGTCTGCTTTGTCAAAGATTAGATGGCTATATGAGGATGGTTTTATATCAGGAGTCTCACATCTGTTCCACTGGTCAATATTGCTATTTTGTGCCAATACCAGATTGTTTTAATTACTACAGCTTTGTAATATAGTTTGATATCTGGCATATTAATGCCTCTCATTTTGTTTTTGTTGCCTAGAATTGCTTTTGATATTTGTGGTCCTCTTTGGTGCCATACGAAGCGCAAAATTATTTTTTCTATATCTGTGAAGAATGCTGATGGGATTTTAATAGGTATTGCATTGAATCTGTAGATCAGTTTGGGTAGTATAGACATTTTAATGATGTTGAGTCTGCTGATCCACGAGCATGGTATGGATTTCCATCTGTTTACATCCTCTGCTATTTCCTTCCTCAGTGTTTCACAGTTCTCCCTGTAGAGGTCTTTTACCTCCTTGGTTAAGTATATTCCTAGGTACTTTAATTTCTTTGTTGCTATTGTGAAGGGAATTGAGTCTTTGATTTGGTTCTCAATTAGATTGTTGTTGGCGTATATGAATGCCACTTATTTCTGTGTATTGATATTGTATCCTGAGACTTTACTAAATTCATTGATCAGTTCCAGGAGTTTCTTGGTTGAATCTTTGGGGTTTTCTAGATATCATATCATCAGCAAACAGTGAAAGTTTGATCTCTTCTGCCCCTATTTGGATACCTTTAATTCCACTTTCCTGTCTGATTGCTGTAGCCAGGAATTCCAGCATTATGTTGAACAGAAGTGGAGATAGTGGGCAGCCTTGTCTGGTTCCAGTTCTAAGTGGGAATGATTTAAATTTTCCCCCATTCAGTATGATGTTGGCTATGGGTCTGTCATATATGGCTTGTATCATTTTTAGGTATGTCCCTTCTATGCCTATTTTATTTAGTGTTCATATCATGAAAGGGTGTTGAATTTTGTCAAAAGCTTTTTCTGCATCTATTGAAAGAATCATGTGGTCTTTGTTTTTACTTCTGTTTATGTGGTGAATTGCATTTATAGATTTACGTATGTTGAACCATCCCTGCATCTCTGGGATGAAGCCCACTTGGTTGTGATGGATTATTTTTTTGATAAGCGTCTGGATTCGGTTAGCTAAGATTTTGTTGAAAATTTTTGCATCTATATTCATTAGGGATATTGGTCTGTAGTTTTCTTTTCTTGTTGCATCCTATCCTGATTTTGGTATCAAAGTAATATTCACTTCATAAAAGGTGTCGGGGAGGTTTCCGTTCTTCTCGATGTTGTGGAATAGTTTCTGCAAGATGGGTACTAGTTCTTCTTTTTAAGTGTGGTAAAATTCGGGTGTGAAGCCATCTGGACCGGGACTTTTCTTTTTAGGGAGATTTTTAATTGCTGTTTCTATTTAAGCTCTTGAGATTGGTCTGTTTAGGAAATCTATTTCTTCCTGGTTGAGCCTAGGGAGGCTGTGTGTTTCTAGAAATTTGTCCATTTTCTCCACGTTTTCCAGTTTGTGTACATAAAGATTTTTGTAGTATTCATAAATTATATCTTGTATCTCTTTGGGGTCAGTTGTGATATCTCCTTTTTTGTTTCTGATGGAGCTTATTAGAGATTTCCCTTTTCTCCTTTTCATTAGCTTAGCCAATGGTGTGTCAATTTTATTTTTTCAAAGAACCAACTTTTTGTTTTATTAATCTCCTGAATAGCTTCCCTGTTTTCAATTTCGTTTAGTTCTGATTTGATCTTAATGATTTCACTTCTTCTGCTGGGTTTGGGGTTGGTCTTTTCTTCTTTTTCCAGCTCTTTGAGTCATTTCATTAGATTGTCTATTTGTGATCTTTTTGACTTTTGGTTATAGGCATTTATGGAGATAAACTTTCCTCTCAGAACTGCTTCAGCTGTGTCCCAGAGGATTTAATAACTTGTCTCTCCATTGTCATTTTCTTCATAGAATTTTTTTATTTCCATCTTGATTTCTTCATTTATGAAATAATCATTTCATAGGAGGTTGTTTAATTTCCACGTTTTTGTGTAGAAATCTGAGTTTCTGTTATGGTTGATTTCTACTTTTAATCCACTGTGATCCAAGAAGGTACATGGTATGATTTCTATTTTTTTTAATTTCTTGAGATTTACTTTGTGTCCTAGGATATGGTCAATCTTAGAAAATGTCCCGTGAGCTAATGAGAAGAACGTATATTCAGTGGCGCTTGGGTAGAATATCCTGTTAATGTCAGTTAGACCCAATTGTTCCAGAGTTTTGTTTAAGTCCATTGTTTCTTTATTAATTTTATGTTTGGAGGATCTGTCTTGTGCCGTCAGTGGGGTGTTGAAATCTCCAGTGATTATGGAGTTGCTATTAATCCATTTGCTTAGCTCCAGTAAGGTTTGCTTTATGAATCTGGGTGCACCTAAGTTGGGTGCATATATATTTTAAATTGTTATCTCTTCTTGTTGAAGTGTGCCCTTCACCATTATATAATGACCCTCTTTGTCTTTCACTACTTTTGTTGGTTTAAAAACTAAATCGTCTAAAATTAGAACTGCCACGCCAGCCTTCTTTTGGCTTCCACTTGCCTGGAATACTGATCTCCACCCTTTTACTTTTAGTCTATATGCATCCTTGCAGGTTAGATGTGTTTCCTGAAGACAGCATATACTTGGCCTGTATTTTCTTATCCATTCAGCCAGCCTATGTCTCTTGAGTGGAGAGTTTAAGCCATTCACATTGAGAGAACTGATAGGTGAGGTAGATTATTGTTCATTCTTTGGGGTTGGATGTCGTTGCTTTGATTTCTCTCTTGAGCCATTGTAGTATCTGGCCTTTAATCTTTGGGTTTTGGTTGTTTTTATATTCGTGAGTTTTTATTATGGTGTTCCGTGTGTAACACTGTTTTGTGTGCTTCTTGTAGGGCTGGTCTTGTCTTGATGAATTCTCTGAGCCTTTGCTTGTGTGAGAATGTCTTTATTTCTCCTTCATATATGAAGCTTAGTTTTGCAGGGAATAAGATTCTAGGCTGGTCATTGTTTTGTTTCAGAAGAGTGAGAATGGGGCCCCAGTCTCTCCTTGCTTGTAAAGTCTCATTAGAGAAGTATGGTGTTATTCGAATTGGCTTTCCCTTGTATGTTACTTGCTTCTTTTGTCTTATAGCTCTTAAAAGGGCCTCTTTAGTTGATATTTTGGTCAGTCTGATGACTGCATGTCATCATTCCTGTTGGCATTGAATCTCCCAGGGGTCCTCTGAGCTTCTTGAACTTGTATATTGAGATTTTGAGCAAGGCCTGGGAAATTTTCCTCTATTATATCTTCAAATAGCTTGTCCAACACTAGAGTTGTCTTCTTCTCCTTCTGGTTACCCTATGACCCTCACATTATGTTTCTTCACATAATCCCACATCTCTTGTAGGCTTTGTTCTTTTCTCTTGTTTCTCTGCTCTATCTCTGTGACTGTTTTATTTAGTTGGAGGGTGTTATCTTCAATCTCTGAGATTCTTTCTTTTGTTTGATCTACCCTGTTGTTGAGACTTTCCACTGTATTTTGTAGTTCCCTGAGTTGATTCTTCATTTCCAGGAGTTTGGTTAAACTTTTCTTCATTGTGTCTATTTCTTTAGTGAACTTTTGTTCTAGGTCCTGGAGGCTTTTTGTGGTTTCTTTGTGTTGGTTATTGAGTTGTTCTTGCAGGTCGGTAAGTGTTCTTATGATCCACATAAGAAATTCCTCTTCTGTCATTTTGGTTGCCTGATTTTCGTTGGTATCCATTTCTAGGGGGCTGGTGCTCCTCTTTGGGGGTGTGTTTTCCATTTGGTTCTTCATATTTCCTGAGTTCCTTCGCTGATTTCTTCCCATGTCGATGAGTTGTTGTTTCTTTCCTTTAGGTTTTTGTTTGGGTATTCACACGCCTTGTTTAGTTTCTGACCCGGTAGGTGGTGTCTGTGGGTGAGATTTGACCACTCCCTGTATAATGAGTCAGTAGGCGCCGTGAAAAGGCTGTGCAGGATGCTCTCTCTGTCAGTAGATGGTGCTTGCTTGGAGGAACAGGCTACGCTGTTGTTTTTGTGTCCTGTTATCAGCTCTTGTTCCTGTAGAGAGAACTCTAGTGCCTCGGGTGGTGGGTGGGGCCCTGGGACTTTCAGGTGTGTCCTTTTCTCCCCCTCAGTGAGGGCTGGCTTGGGTAAGCCTGCCCTCAGGCACCACCAATGCCGTTAGCAGGGGTGAAAGTTCTGTTCTCTGCTTCCAGGAAAAGCTGTTGGGGAAGGGCTGGAATGGCCCCGCTCAGCCAGAAAGCGTGTGGGGGTGGGGCTGTCTGAGACCTGCAGTCTGGAGCGGGACTGGCTTCTTTCAACTGTCCCGAACTCTACGGCTACTCCTGGGCCTCTGCCAGCAGGCCAGACCTCACACCAGGTCTCCCCTGGCTGTGATGCCGGTGGGGAGGTTCCCTGCGCAGGAACGCCACCTGGGCTGGACGCATGGCCTCCCTTTGAGGGGAGGGTTGCCCTCTAGGACGCTGATCTGCCCCTGAAGGCACACACACCTCAGCAGGCTGTTCACGTATATCCCTTCTGTGCCCCGGGCAATGCGAGGCCTCGGTGCACGGGATGTGGTCTGCAGGTCTGACCTCTGGGTCCCAGAGTTCAAACTATATCCCCACCAGGGAGAGGAGTGCCAGTCCCAATTCACCCACAGGGAGCCCACGCTGGCTCTATGTCTCTCAACCTCAGGGTCTGCCCTGTTCTCCTGGGATCACCGTGCCAGCAGCAGCTGGGAGGGCTGGCGGGTAGGGAGTTCACTGTCTGAGTTCCCCTTAGTCAGCTGTAGGGCCCCAAAAGGGAACGTCCCGTTCCCTGGAGGTGCCTCCGGCTGGTGGCTATATTGTCTCTCTGTCTCTCTGGGCAGCCGCGGGTAGGGTGGGGGAGGGGAGGAGGAGGCAATATGGCGTCTGCCGCGTGGCTCGGGTCTGTGCACACGGAGGTGCCCGAGGGAGTTGGGAGCCTGGTGCCGCGTCCGCTACTGGCTTACCGCTCACTGGCGGCAGTTGTCTCTGGGCTGGTGTCCACAGGTCTCTTCACTCGCTGGGGAGCCCACCGGCAGTCCGGGATGCAGGGGAGGGGAAACGGCAGATCCACCTCCCCTTCCCGCTGGTCTCCAGGCTGCTCCGGGGGTCCCAGCTTCCAGTTCTCCTCCGCAACCTCCTCCCGTGGAGTCTCCCGTGGTCTCAGGTACCCCTCCTGCCGACCCTCATCCCACGTAGGCTCGTCTTCTTGCTTCTTTCTTCTAATTTCTGCTAGAATCTGTCTTTTCTGCAGAGACACTCTGTCTGGCGGTGTTTCTCATCCACCATCTTCTGGGCGGGACAGTTTGCTCTTGAGATGGAATTCATATGCTTTTGAATTGCATCAGTCACTTGGCATCAACAAGTTTATTACTCCTGAATTTTTATGTGCATTTTCAATATTCCTGACCAAAGAGTTTGCAGCTTACTTTTATTTATCATTTCAAAAAAACAACTATTGGTTTTGTTGATTTTGGTTATATTGTCTATTCTCTATTTTATTTATTTCTGCTCTAATTTTTATTTTTTCCTTTCCTCTTCTAACTTTGAGAGTAGTTTTTCTTCCCCCATAGTTTTTCTTTTCTTTTTTTTTTTTTTTTTTTTTTTGAGACAGAGTCTCGCTTTGTTTCCCAGACTAGAGTGAGTGCCGTGGCGTCAGCCTCCTCACAGCAACCTCACACTCCCGGGCTCAAGCAATCTTGCTGCCTCAGCCTCCCAAGTAGCTGGGACTACAGGCATGCGCCACCATGCCCGGCTAATTTTTTCTATATATATTAGCTGGCCAATTAATTTCTTTCTATTTATACTAGAGACGGGGTCTCGCTCTTCCTCAGGCTGGTTTCGAACTCCTGACCTCGAGCAATCTGCCCACCTTGGCCTCCCAGAATGCTAGGATTACAGGCGTGAGCCACCGTGCCCAGCCCCCCGTAGTTTCTTGAGGTATGAAGTTAGGTTGAGATCTTTTTTTTTTTTTTTTTTACAATATATGCATTTATCACTATAAACTTCCCTCTTAGTACTCTTTTATTGCATCCCATAAGTTTTGGTATGTTGTATTTTGGTTTTTGTTTGTCCCAAGATATTTCTTAAATTTCCTTTTGTTCCAGGTACAGTGTAATCCACATTTTTATCATCTCATCTAAAATCTACACAACCTCTTCCCTCACTCAGCTCCTCTGCCTTTAGTCTATTAGCTCTTCTTTTCTAAAAAACACAAATCCTAAAGGTACCTAAAGATTAGCCTGTATTTCATTTATCTGTATTGAAAGTGCTTAAGTATATTTCTAAAAAGGGAAAGAGCAGTATGGGAGATAATACAAAGAATATAAAGTCAAAAATCAGTCCATACTTGACTATATAATATTCAGTTCTTTTCTTCTTTCTCTTATTATGTTTGTATTAAGCAGATATTATTTCCATTCTTGAACATGCAAAAGTCTGCCTAGGAATGTGCTAAATCAAAGGAATAATCTAGCTTTGAATTCAAAATTGCCGTGGAATGCCATTCACAGACTAAGAAGATCTAACTACTCAAAGTTTGGCTAAAAACAGATGAAGTCAGAGGTTGGGGAGATCTGGTGCCTCCACTGGTCTGAAAACTAGAGCAGGGAGATATGTCAAGTCACAGGAAGCCTAACTGAAGTGTTCAAGTTCAGAATTTCATCCTCTCTTGTTCATTTAATTCTCAACGTAGCAACCACTCTGAATCTTTTCTTTCCCTCTTCTCTATCAATAGGAAGGGCAGCAGCAGCTTCCCTGTTTTGGGAAAAGTGATGAAGAGGCCCCTGACCGTAGCTAGTCTCCAGCTGACTGCGGCTTACAATCTGTGTTGTATTTAAACAGCTAAGGCATCACTCTAAGTTTGTTCAAAATGGTTGTTTTAAATGATGAACCAAAGTCCAGTAATTTTTTTAAAGCTGGCTTTAATTAACATTAACAAATAACACACACTCATTTTTTATTATCTTTAAGCAATAAAAATGCGACCTGTATTTATTCAAATAGGGTAGGATTTTCCCCTTAAGTACACTTCTTAAGTCAGTCACAAGTGGACCAGACATCCCTAAGGCACTGTGAGGAGGCAGACAGCATGACCCCCTCCCCAGAGGGGCTCAGTCCTTGTTGAAGAAGGATACACAGAACCACAGAGAGGCAGCCTACTATGGGATCGAGAAGTGGCGGGACCAACAAGTGGATCAGAAAGTGCTCTCTAGTGACAGAAACTAGATTCAAAACCCAGTGATGCTACTTTTAAACTATGTGCCTTAACTTCTCTAGCCCTCAGCTTCATCCTCTTAACAGAATTTCTGTAAGAATTACATAAGCCTACAAGTTATCCATTCAGTATGCTACCGGCATGAGGAAAGGCTCAGAAAGATGGTTGCTCATACTGTTACCATGGTTACATCTACACACAGAGTCCTGTGGAAGAATAAAGGAAAGGGGTGCTCATTCTTCAGAGCGTCACCTCACTAGGGAAATTCCGGCACACTGGGCTGGACAACTCTTCCTGGTACAGGACTGCTTCTACACTCAGCATCCTTGCCCCAAGGCAGCCAAAGTTCAGTAGCACCTCTATCATTATCATAACCAAAAAACATACCCGGGCCACACGGTGGCTCACGCCTGTAATCCTAGCACTCTGGGAGGCCAAGGCAGGTGGATTGCTCGAGGTCAGGAGTTCGAAGCCAGCCTGAGCAAGAGCAAGACCCCGTCTCTACTATAAATAGAAAGAAATTAATTGGCCAACTAATATATAGAGAAAAATTAGCTGGGCATGGTGGCACATGCCTGTAAGTCCCAGCTACTCAGGAGGCTGAGGCAGGAGGATCGCTTGAGGCCAGGAGTGTGAGGTTCCTGTGAGCTAGGCTAACGCCACGGGACTCACTCTATCCTGGGCAGCAAAGCAAGACTCTGTCTCAAAAAAATAAAAAATAATAATAATAAAAAAACACACCCACACATTTCCAAACTCGCCCTGAAGGGGGTTACACTCCCTGTTGAGAAGTGCTGTTTTGGAGGGGTCTTCTATATGAACAAACACTTTAGTTATCTTAATAAAGAATAAGAATACCTTCCTGTCTTTGAGAGTATTCAAGGATCAGATACACTGGGCCTGGGAGCAGAGAGAAATAGGAAAGGAACCTTTGATATGGTTTGAAAGAAGAAACCTTTCCTGATGAATCCGAGTATCAAAATTCCCACAGCCATCATTCAGGGTTTGAATCAAAGGGTAGAGCTACATCTTTGCAAATAATCCAGCAGGAAGGAATTTTGCCAGGAAGCCACTTCTTTAGCTAGGCTCACGGCTCATGTAGTTGAACTAGAACACAAACACACAAATTTAGACAATTTTATAGGGGATTTTTAAAAATCTTAATTTCTTTTTTTCCTTAACATACTAGGTTATGTTAAGGAAACAAGGGTCCACTTGTTTGGACCACGGTCCACTTCATCCCATTTCTACAAAAAGTAAAAACTAAAATCATAAACAAAAAGGCAAGAACAGAACAAACCCAAAGAAACTGACATAGAATCTGTGCTGAGAAAAGTTCTACCTCAGTATTACCTAAAAAATCCACATCCCTCCCTAACAAAGTGCTCCACGCTGAACACTGCTTTTATGTTGTCCTAGGTCTCGAGAAGCCAGCAGGTATATTTTCTTTTACTCCTGAATTTCTTCTCCAGAACTTAACAGCATCTTAATGATATCAGAAAAGATATGAGGCATTCGACCTTCATTAGTACTGAGAGGTAGAAGGCAGGCAAGTTTTGTTACCCTCGTTTTACTCCTGGGATATCTGAGGCACTGGGCGAAGAGAAGATAGGTTCGGTGGTGGAAGCCACCACAAATGACATCCAGGTCTCCTGTTTCCTTGTTTCTTAGGTTCCCATTCCCAAAATCACAGACTTGCATTATGAAAATGGCTGACATATCCTGCTGAGGAATCCTCTAGGATGAAAGCTCCTGGGGGCTCTAGCTTTTCCAGTCTTTCTCTAATCCAGGCCTAACCTGGACCAGCTGAGTTGCTGCATACACTGTCAACTACAGCAGGAAGAATCTGTTTGGAAGGACACAAATTTATATATTTTATATTTATATATTCAGATATCTTTTTACCATCTCTTCCTGGAGATGCTCTTCATCTCTTAGAAATGATTATATTAAATGGATGTGGGGCTAAAGTTAGACCGAATCTTCCAGTCAGGATGGGCTTCTTAGAATCCTTAGGTAAAGCAAATGTGAAACTCTGCATTAGGCTCACAAACATCAGGAATAATTCCATCTTTGCCAGTTGTTCTCCCATACACACACGCTTACCTAAAGATGAGGTCAGAAAAAAATTAAGGAATTATACTGCCATCCCTTTTCCTATTTCAAAAAGTACAAATTTATATGAAACATCTAAATTGAGTATTTTAAATGCAGATACAGAGTTTAAAAATAAAATTGCCACCTATACCACATAGCCTCCACAACATATGCTGATCAGACTTTTTACTAAAAGGTTCTTTTAGTTCTACGTCCTTGGTGACTAGAAAGGAAGATTTCTAGTCATATTGAAAGATTTAAAACCAACTACTTTCATTTCATTTTTAAAATCTAAAATGAACTTAATGGATATGTGTTATCTAAATTATTTGTCTCTTCTTTTTTTTGTGTGTGTGTCTCTTCTCTTATCAGCTTACCAAGAAATATTTTAAAAACAACAACACGAAATAAGATTCTTTTAGTTCTACTTCTTTTTTAAATTATGCCATTAAAAAATAAAAGTTTAACTAACCTATCCCAAAAGGAAGAAAGGTTTCTTTTTTAATTAGTTGTCCTTGGTCATCCAGAAATCGATGAGGGCAGAAATCCTCTGGTTTCTCCCAAATGGCTGGGTCTCTGTGTATGGACCACAGGTTGGGCAGGATCAGTGTGCCTTTAGGAATGGTATACCCGTGGAGCACTAAAACAGACAGACACACACAAACCACAGTATCATTCAACACGGTTTACTAATAGTTCTCCCTAAACTCACTGTCTAAAAAAAAAGCAGTTAAATACCCAGCATCTTAATGGGCTGAGACTAGACTTTGAGGTACTTGAGGCAGGATCTTACCAGTTGGCACCTTCTCTCCACCCCACCTAGGATCCGCCTGAGACAGGGCACGGGAGGTGCTTTGATGGATGTTGAATTAATGAACGAAATCAAACCATGAAAACATTACAAGTAAAACACTACAACAGGCCAGGCATGGTGGCTCATGCCTGTAATCCTAGCACTCTGGGAGGCCAAGACAGCAAGATCACTCAAGGTCAGGAGTTCGAAACCAGCCTGAGCAAGAGACCCCGTCTCTACTAAAAATAGAAAGAAATTGAACAACTGAAAATATATAGAAAAAAATTAGCCAGGTGTGGTGGCGCATGCCTATAGTCCCAGCTACTTGGGAGACTGAGGCAGGAAGACGGCATGAGCCCAGGAGTTTGAGGTTGCTACGAGCTAGGCTGACGCCACGGTACTCTAGCCCGGGCAACAGAATGAGACTCTGTCTCAAAAAAAAAAAAAAAAAAACTACAACAGAAATAATAGGGCATTCCAAGTAAACTTTCCCTAAGAATTACAAATTCCTAATATTTGTATAAAACTTAACAGTCTATAGTCATTTATGCCTATACAACAATATGAGGAGGAAGGTAAACTAAGACAAAGGGATGTACACAGATCACCCCTGGCTTTTACCAAGTGACAAGTCAATATCCACTCTCTAAACAGTGCCCAAAAGATACTGCATACACAGGCTTCTGATTTGCACCAAAAAAACTGTTATGTGATGGAGTGTCATTTATAAGCACCTGCCTCCTATAATTGTCTTATTAACATAAGTAGATCTAGCCCATTATATTATGGGCTGTCTTCAGAAAAGGTGAATTCCTTGGTGATAGGGATATTTAAAGACAGTCTGGCCATGCCCAAATAATGTACCTGTTTCACTGTAGGTGAGAGGTTGAAACAGAAGACCCTAGAATCAGATTGGCTCTTCTAATCCTTTAATATTTATGCTATGACAGTAGAATTTTAAAAATTGAAGATAATTTCCAACTAAAGTCCTTAATTCCACATTGAGACTGGCTCTTCCTACCTCCATGAAAAGGACTGAGAAGTGCCTTTGTCCATTCTAGAGTTTTCTTCTGCCAGCATGGCTGATTTACACTGCAGCATTATTGTTTTGCCGGTATCAGCACGTGTGCTGAGAAGGCCAGAGAGCTGCTAGTAACACTGAGCAGTGTGGAACGCCAGCCCGACTAACAAGGGACAGCCAAGGGCTGAGATGTTCCCTGGACATTTCTTTATCGCCAGTACAACGCTAAATGCACAGAAGCATCAAGCGAGACAACGGGCGTCACACCCCTGGCCTCATGCCACTGGATCGGCGGCACGCTTCCCTCAGGGTCGCTCAGGGAGGAAGACCCTGGACTTGCCTGTTTTCTCCGAGGTCCTGTGAGGAATGGCGAGCGGCACCACCACACTCAGCCTCTGCACCTCCATGATTGTGGCTTCCGTGTAAGGCATCTGGGCCTTGTCTGTGAGGGAGGGGGCTCGGTTGGCACCAATGACCCTTTCGATTTCTTCATGAACCTTTTCTATACAAAAAGGAAAGAATCAACGAGAAGATAAGCCCGGGAGAGTGTTGGGCCTGCCCTCCTGTGCGTACTTCCCAGCGCCACCTGCACACAGCAGGCAGGTTGGCAGCAAGGCCTGATTCTGCCTCAGGGAAGCGGAGCCGTGGTCAGACCCACCAAGCGGAGACAGCTGCCCCAGGGAGAACGTGCCACCCTGCGACTCTGAAAGAGGATCGCAGAACGCTCTGGATTCAGGAGCACCCTCAACAAGAGTCTCATCTGAGCATGGACTGACTCCCTAAGCTGTGACAACGTGTGACAGTTCAGGATGGCCCTCAATTACCCCCACACTGGGGGTCCATATCCTGTGCAGTCCCCTCCCACCCTGTTCCAAGTTGGTCTGTGTGACCAACAGAATAAGGCAGAAGTAAAGCATGCCACTTCTGAGATTGGGTTATAAGACATGCTCATCTTTGTCACTCACTCTCATTAGGTCTTTTGCTTTATGGAAAGGTCAGAGCGGTAAGGAACTGCGGCCTCCGGCCAACAGTCACGTGGATAGCCATCTCGAAAATGGATCCTTCGGTCCTAGTCAAATCTATAGACGACTGCGGCCCCTGCCAACATCCTGACAACAGCTTCACGAGAAACCCTAAACTGGAACCGTCTGGGTTAAGCCACTCCTCGACTCCTGATCTTCAGAAACTATGTGAGATAATAAATGGTGGTTGTTTTAAGCTGCTAAATTTTGGGATAATTTGTTACTCAGCAATAGTTGACTGGTGCAGGCAGGCAGGATAATGGCCCCTCCAAGATGTCCACACCCCTAATCTCCTGTAACATGTAATACCTTGCACTGCAAAAGGGACTATGCTGGTGTGATTAAATCATTGGCCTAGAGAAGGAGAGATTATCTAGCTGTGCCCATCTAAGTTCATGGGCTTTAACATCAGAGAACATCACCCACTTGAGCTCAGCATCAGAAGGAGATCTGACTACAGAAGAATGGTCAGAGAGATGCACCATTGCTGGCTTCGGAGATGGAAGAAGGAGGCCATGAGCCATGGAAGCTGGAAACAGCAGGAAATGGACTCTCCCATAGAGCCTCCAGAAAGGAGTGCAGCCCTGCCAACATCTTGACTTTTAGCCCAGCGAGATACTTATCAGACTTCTAATGTGTATGACTATAAGATAACAAATTTGTGCCATTTTAAGCCATTACATTTGTGGTGATTTGTTATATCAGCAAAGAAACTAACACACCATCCTTCCCTGTATTCTTCCACTGTGAACTGTCTATTGGTGCTAAGGTGGTGGAACTAGCTGTGACCTTGTGTAAGTCATACAACCTCTCTGGGTCTCTGTTTTCCATTTTCAAAACAAGATGAATGGGTTCAGATGAGCATTATGATTCTCTTCAGCTCTAGAATAGTCTTCTCTAAAGGTCTTTCAGCATCATAGATTTCACAGAATCAGACTGTAGAGATTAAAGCAGAAATAAGCAAGTTACGATTAGTCCTGCTGTCTAGAAACTTGGGGTTTCACTGTTAGTACCTTACCAACTTCCTATGAGATGCAAGTATTTATTGTGTTTCCCAGCCTGAAGACATTGCTTAGTGGTAGGAGCCACCAGATCACTGAGGTTGTTAATCCTGATTTAAATAACCTGGCTTTGCCATGAATACAGGAAACATCTATTAATTACCTTGTACACTGGGGTTCAGTGACATATACAGCAGACACCAAAGCAAAGAGTTAGCGGTGGTATCAGTCCCAGCAATGAAAAGATCTCCAATGATATAAAATAAGTATTCTTCGTTAAAACTGCTGTTGCTATTATTTTTCCTCTCCTCTTCCATGTGGAGAAGGTACATGTCTATGAAGTCCTGAGGGTTCTCTCCATTCAGAGACTCTTGATGGTCTTTGATGATTTTCTTAAGGAAACTGGTTATATCCTTTTCAATTTGTCTTAACTCCTTAAATGGTCCAAAGGGGAGGTAATAAAGCCAGGAGCATATGTTGACCAGGAGGAGCTGGCTGTTCATGCAGATTTCTAACCCTCGTGACATAAAACCAAGCAGTTTCTTAAACTCACTATTGGTGTAATCAAAGCGCTGGCCAAAGCACAGGGAGCAAATGATGTTAGAGACGGCATTGCTGACGATGGGGGAAGGACAGAAGGGCTCTTCTCCATGCTTCTGCATTTCTTCCTTCACATATTTGAACTCCTCAATAATCTTGGGCTCCAAACTAAGCTTTCCCAAGCCAAAATGACGAAGAGTTGAATGAGAGAACTTCCTCTGTTGTCTCCACACTGGTCCATAATGTGCAAACACAACTCCTGCAAAGGAACACCAGGAAAGGAAGGTGAGAGAGAGCATTCCAGATACTACTGAACAGGACCTACCATGAAATGGATTCTGTATTTGTCAAGTGTCTTATAAGCTCATACACAGATAAAGACCACTAGTTAAGAAGAATGATTAGCAAAATTTAGTTATCAAGAAAATATATGTTTCTAATAACAAAAATCATACCCAATTAAATTAGGAGAATTTGCTTTAAAGTTTACTATTATGGAGAGTAATGCCTAGCGAAATGAAAAGCCCTAGGTTTCCAAGGTTAGTGGGCATTTTAAAGTCTTATATTTCATGAGAATGAATCCAGGCTTACAAGATACTTTAGGCTAGATACACCCATATTCTAGACGCTGCACATTCTAAACCAAAGTATAGTTACAGGTCAAATGAGGGCAAAGACCACACCTGATGGTGCTCACCATTAAAATCCCAGCTTCTGGCATAGTGCTTGGCACACAGGATGAGGTTGTTAAGTATTAGCTGACTAAATAAACAGCCTAACTGGATTAGCATGATTGGCCATCAAAGTTTGGAATCTAATTCCTAGCAGGTAATCTAAAATGTCTGTTGTGTCTGTTGTTGGCAACAGCCCTGAATAAAAAACATCTGAACTCATTAAAGTCATTCACAATACATCTTATTTAATTCTCTCTTCTACATGTACATCATCAAAGCCAACAAAACTGCTCCTTGACGTTGCATCAAATTATTCTCAGATAGTCCTTGTTTCCTGTAACCTATTTCACCATCCTGTTTTCCATGGTGTGCTTTATCATTTCAGGCAGTTCTCCTTCCTTCCTGTAGCATTTCTGAATTCTTACAATGTGCCAGGCACTGGGTGCAGTGGAAACAGCTGCAGATGAAACGAAGACATTGTTTAGTGGTCAAGTGTTCTCACAGTCTTTAATACCTCTGTAAAAATATCTTTCAATGTAAACATCCATGTGGTCAAGCATGGATCACACAATTTATCAGTTCCATTTTCCTCCTCGGAATTCTCCGAGTGTCTGCTCAAATCTGCTGTGGTTGCTCTCTTGGCCTTCTGTTCAGGTACTTTGACTTCCATTTGTCAGCATTTAGGAATTTCCTTAGACTGTGTTGGAAGCCATTTCCTGGATTCTTTGTCTTCCTCTTTCTTGTTTTACTCTCTCATTTTGCTGAAGCACACACATCCTGTAGTGGTTTCTGAGAAAGGATGCATGGGAGGAAAATTTCTATTTTGCATAACTAAATATGTATTTATTCTACCATTAGACTTCCTCAGATTTTTAAAAATTTTTTAAATTTTTTTCCAGCACATTGTGATGGTACAAATGTTAAGGTTACGTATATGGGCCCTGCCCTCCTCCCCCATTGAGTCAGAGCTTCAAGCGTGCCCATCCCCCAGGTGGTGCGCATCACATTCATTATGTATGTATATACCCATCCCCTCCCCCAACTGCCCAACACCTGATAAATGTTATTCCTATATGTCCACTTAGGTGTTGATCAGTTAATACCAATTTGCTGGTGAGTACATATGGTGCTTATTTTTCCATTCTTGGGGTACTTCACTTAATAGAATGGGTTCCAGCTCTAGCCAGGAAAATACAAGAGGTGCTATATCACCATTGTTTCTTATAGCTGAATAGTACTCCATAATATACATTACCACATTTTATTAATCCACTCATGTATTGATGGGCACTTGGGTTGTTTCCACAACTTTGCAATTGTGAATTGTGCTGCAATAAACATTAGAGTGCAGGTGTCTTTTTCATAGAGTGACTTTTGTTCTTTTGGGTAGATGCCCAGTAATGGGATTGCTGGATCAAATGGTAGATCCACTTGTATCGCTTTAAGGTATCTCCATATTGCTTTCCACAAAGGCTGAACTAGTTTACAGTCCCACTTCCTCAGAATTTTGAGGACATTGCTAAGAGTGGACTGATGAGTTACAAAATATGTACATCTTCAACATGACTAGACTTTGCCAAATTACCCTCCAAAGTGGGCGGTACACCAAAAGAGTAACCACTAGAAGCATATAAATGTTCTCATTTGTTCCAAATAGTTGCCATCACTTGGTACTTGTCAATATTTTTATTTTTTGGCGATCAGAAGGCTGAAATGTATCTCATCTAAATTTTATTTGCATTTCTCTGATTCTTACCATGGGTCAGAGCGGCTTTTCATCTGGTTATTGGTCAGGTTTCCTATTCTGTAATTACTTATCTACTATGTAATTTTCTTTTTCTTATATGTTCTAGATACATAGCAGATTTCTTCTCTGGTCATATGAATTGTTTTTTCACTTTTTAAATGGTATTATTTGATAAACAAAAGTTAAATACAGAGATAGTTGGATTTATCAAGCTTTTTCTTCATGACTTGTGCCCCACTTGAAGTATTATGATCACCACTGTCATGAAGTATTATGATCACCACTGTCATGAAGTATTATGATCACCACTGTCATGAAGTATTATGATCACCACTGTCATGAAGTACTATGATCACCACTGTCATGAAGTACTATGATCACCACTGTCATGAAGTACTATGATCACCACTGTCATGAAGTACTATGATCACCACTGTCATGAAGTACTATGATCACCACTGTCATGAAGTATCATGATCACCACTGTCATGAAGTACTATGATCACCACTGTCATGAAGTACTATGATCACCACTGTCATGAAGTACTATGATCACCACTGTCATGAAGTACTATGATCACCACTGTCATGAAGTACTATGATCACCACTGTCATGAAGTATCATGATCACCACTGTCATGAAGTACTATGATCACCACTGTCATGAAGTACTATGATCACCACTGTCATGAAGTATCATGATCACCACTGTCATGAAGTATTATGATCACCACTGTCATGAAGTACCATGATCACCACTGTCATGAAGTACCATGATCACCACTGTCATGAAGTACCATGATCACCACTGTCATGAAGTACCATGATCACCACTGTCATGAAGTACTATGATCACCACTGTCATGAAGTACCATGATCACCACTGCATCAAAACCCTGATGCAAAACTCCGGCTCTATCAGAGCCCGCCAACCCTGGGTCTCCCGACGCCACGTTCCAGGTACCGGAAAGAGCAGTTCATTTACTTGATAAATCCTTGTTGAGCCACTACTGTGTACCAAGCAGTCGTGACTGGTCCTCCTAGATGTCACTTAGTCCAGTGGTGAAAACACACATCCAGGCCCAAGGCCACGAAATCATGCAGCTTCAGTTTGAAAAGTGCCTGTGCAGTGAACGTGGCAGCGACAAGAGAGCCCGACCTCCTCCCGGAGGCAGAGAAAAGCCTCCCCTGAGGAAAGGCACTTAAATTGACACCTGACTGACGGGGGAGACTCACGTCGAGACCTCAGCCAGCTAGCAACACAAGTAGAAGACTGGGAAACAAAGGCGGAGGGAGCTAGAGAAAGAGTAAATTGGTCATTCCATTGCAGCAGATCACATGTTTTGTGAACCACAAAAATGCCCGATTTGGACTCCTGTGAGCAGGAATCCAGACGCTATGAACCAGCGTTTGGTAACAAACAGGGTCCTACCTACCGTGTTTTCGGGACTTGCTATCTTACTGGAAAACAGCTTCTTAAACTCTTGCATTCACAACTCACAGGATGAAAAGAGTATCTTTTTCTCTAACGCGGCCAAAGTTTCTCTGCGGTGTCGCAGCCTGAAGCTGGAGGGAAGGAGAGCGTCCGGGGACGCGGGGACGGACAGCCTGGCCTCGCACCGCGTCGTCCTCCCCGCCCGCCACCTCCCTCGCTTCCAGGCCGGTCTCCGACTTCTGGTCTTGGACGCGAAGGAGTCCGCGTCTGTGGCTGCTGCGTGGGACCTTAAAGACGCCGGGAAGGGGAGCGCCGCCGCCCCGCCACCCGTTAGTGCGGCCGCAGGCGGCCCGGCGCGCAGCTGGCAAGGACGCGGACACGGCGGCCCCGGCGGCCCTCCCGCACCTGCACGCCCGCCCGACGTCGGGGACACAGCCCTGGCCCGGCTCACCCTTCTCTTTGGTGACGATGGAGATGAGCGGCACCCGCGGGCGGTCGCTGAAGACCTCCGCTTGGTGCACCAGCGCCTCGCGCACGCTGCGGAAGTCGTTGAGGACCACCACCAGGTGGTGGCCGATGAAGAAGCTGAAGACGCTGCCGTACACGCGGCCCAGCTCGGCCAGGAGCACCTGCGGGGCCAGCGCCGTGGCGCCCGCGCCCGCGGCCCTCGCGCGGCAGCTCAGCCAGCGCTGCCGCCGCAGGAAGGGGGGCAGCAGCACGTAGCCGAAGTTGCCCACCAGCGGCCAGGGCGTGGGCCCCGGCGGGATGCCCGGCGCGCGGCGCCACCGCAGCCAGCTCCAGCTCAGCAGCGCGACCAGGCCGCAGAGCAGCAGCGCGGGCCAGGGCGGGTCCTCTGTCGGGGGCCGCGGCGGCCCCGGGGAGGCCATGGTCGGCGCGCGCCGCCCTGTGCGGCCCGGTTCCGCTAGCCGCCTCGGCGGTGCGCGCCGCGAGGCCGGGGCGGGAGCGCGGGGGGAGGGGCGGGAGCGCGCGGGGCGGGCGGGGCCGCCCGGATTGGCTGCGCGCGCTGCCCCGCCCCGGGCCGGGCCGGCGGGTTGGGCGGGGCCCGACGCGCGCTGCGGGCGCGGGGGGCGCAGGAGGCGCGAGCGGGGCCGCAGGCTCGCGGCGAGGTCCGGCGGCGTCCCACTCGGGGTCGCGCTGGCGGGGACCGCCCGGAGCGCAGGGCGCTCGCAGCGCACCTCGGCTGCCAGTTTGCTCGTGTCCTTCCTCCGCCAGGCGACAGGCCGAAACGCTGTCCGCGCAGAAACCGAGCCAGGGTCTGTGCTGCGCGCCGGCAGCGGGCACCGGCCCCTGCGAGGACGCGGCCGCGACACCAGCGCCTCTGCCCCGAGCTGGGCCGCTGGGGTTCCCACCCTGCTGCCCGGGAGGCTCTGGTGTATCGATCCTGGTAGCAAAAAGACAAGACTTCCTTATCCAAACCGAGAGTGGCAGGAAGAAAAGACCGTCTCCTGCACACGGGGAGGCAGGGTGCTGGCGAGGCCGAGAAGAGCGGAGCGTGCCGGGTCGCCGACCAGCGCTGCGGAAAGGGCGGCGGGCAGGGGAGCGGGGCAGGGCTGCGCGGGCCTCTTTTGTGCGGAGGGTAGAAGCTCAGCGTCCATTTCTGGGGGCGGCCGGGGTGAAGCAGAATATGTATTAAGATTTAAATCCAGGCATAGAGAGACAAGAATTTGCTTGGGGACTTAAGCAGCTAGCCGTACACAAAGAAAATCGCTTGCGGGAGGTGCGGCAGTATTATTGTTGGTATTTGACCAGCGTTGAAACGCTGAGGTTGAAATATCAAATACGGATTGGATAACACTTGCAAAACAAAGTCCTTCTTTTATCTTCCCTGACAATGGCTTTCCTTTCTGTCTTCTATAGGCCAAATCTTGTGGTTTCTATTTATGTTCCATTGACTGTAGAATGGTATGTATTGAACCACTTTTTGGTATGGTCCTTTTCATTCATTCTTCTCCCCATATTAAAAGTTGAAACACCACGCTGTACTTCTGAAGGTGTGACCAAAGAGAGCATGATGAGCCCTCTTGATTCATTCCATCATCCATTTTATATTTTTCTATAAATAAGTGCTGCCAGTAGGATTATGCTAAGTTTCAAAGCCACACTGTTCTCACTCTTTATGACATGCTTTTCATAAGTTGTTTTAAGCTTACACCCCCCAAAATAAACGCATGGCACATCTTCTGTAATTAACCATTACTTGCTAGATTTTCTCATTTTTTGAATTTTTAAATTAGAGAATTAAAAATATTTAAGCTTTCTCACTAATGTTGATTCTAAAAAAAAAGAAAAAAATTTTAACTACTTGTTTGCAGATATGATCTTCGCCTTGTCATCTTACTCTCGTTGGAGTCTAGCTCTCTAAAACAGTAGCAGCTAACATTTTTCCTTACAAACAACATAGGTTCACAAATGATTTTTAAATAGTTGAACATGTGGCTAATCTAACAACTCTGACAGCTGCCTTCTTATATTGTGCAGGATAGAACTGCATTTGTGGCGTTTTCCTAAATACTCTCTCGTGTTGGTTAGGTTGACAGCTCTGTAAGGCAAATAGGAAGTGTTAAGGGCTGAACTGTGGCCTCTCTCCCCAACTCTTGTTGTAGTCCTAATCCCAAGTACCTGGGAATGTGAAGTGCATTTGTAGAAAGGGCCTGTGAAGAGGTAATTAAGCTAAAGTGAGGTCCCATGGCTGGGCCCTAATCCAACGTGACCGCGTCTTCAAAAGAAGAGGTCAGGACCCAGGGAGAGGCAGCCAGGGGGGTCCGGAGACGCCTGAGGAACCGGCCCTGCCAACGTGGGGTCTTGCCTTCTAGTCTCCGGAGCTATGAGGAACATAGTTGTTTGAATCATCCGGTCTGTATTGCTTTTTATGACAGCCCTGGCAAACCAACACAGGAAGCTACATTGTTCATAATATTATCAACGAACTGTTTTACTCAAGAAGCCACACGGCTCATCCAGTGTCTCTTACCCCCCCGGCCGCCCGGGTCTGTGCGCCCCGACGGCGCATGCGCCCTGCCCTCGGGCGCCAGGGAAGCTCGTTCACTTGACAGGCAGCTTTGGGAAAATACCTATAACAACCCCTACTAAGGACTTGCTAAAAGGTCACAGGTTCGTGGTAACTTACTAGGTGAGCGCACACACTGCAGCTGCAGAGATAAAAGCTGGAAAAGTAAAAGCTGTGGCTGTCGGCTGAAGTCCACGCCCGCCGTGCGCCTTCCTCTCACGGCTGGCGGCCAGGGTGGGCGCTGGCGTTTGTCTGTGGCCGCCGCTGTAGTCGACGCTGGCACTGAGGTTGTTAAGGATGTATTTCCCCAAATTACATTCAGGGCATTTTTGCTAGATAAAGGACCACTTTCTGCTTCATCTTTCGTATTTTAAGTAGGTGAATAAAGTAATACGTGGAAGCAGTAGAGGAAGAGAATACTAAAAGATCTTTTGGGCAGGAAGAGGCAGTAAACAAGACAGTGGAAGCATTAAGGAAAAAAGTATTTTTATTGAGGGCCCAAGGATGATTTAAACCACTCACTTTGCCACTGAAATCCCTCTTGCCCTACATGGATTTGGGCCAGAGTTGTTGGTTACGGTATACCTGAAATAGCTAAGCACTTATTATTGTGTTATGAAGAATGGGGTTAAGTTACTCTGTTTGTAAAACTACAATTGCCCAGCTGGTTCGTAATTCCTTGGGAGGCAAATGCCACACACCACTCCCATCCAGAGTCAATGAACGTCAACAGAGAGGACATATGGCTTAAGAGGGATTTGCAAAATGCTAATGAAAAGGGAAAGTAGGAATGTTATTAATACTATTTAGTTTTTAGGTGGAGCAGCAGCTCCACCTAAAAATTAACATCTTCGCTTCCTTTAAGTTCTTATGATTTGCTTCATATATGCACCTTTGAGAGTCTTCTATATATGCATTTATGTATTTCTTTATGTGCTCTCTGAGCTTCCACGTGCCTTTCCTGAATTTGGGATAATAAATGTACCTACATCAAGCACAAGGATTAAATTAAATAATTGCACGTCTAACATTTAGTTAATGCTCAATTGGTTAATGCTCAATAAATACAAGCTGTAATTGGAATAGTTATTGAAGCCCTGGTAATTCTTTAAATGCAATAGTTTGGGACTATTGCTGCCTTCCCCTCGCACACCTTGAAGGTTTACTAAAACTTTTCAAAATTAGATTGTGAGAGTGGCCAGGATATTCCTTTCCACATTTAGTATTTATGTCTAGCATGATGAATAAATAAATTTTCCCATCTTCAGTATTACCCAATTCATTCTTCTCCACTTGCATGTATGGACTATGATTTACTTGGAGAGGAAATGAAGGGAGAAAGACCCTTGAAAAATCTATCAGTGGAAGGTAGAATCTTAAAAATAACAAAATTCAATTCCCCAAACTGTTTTTTATTTGGAGAAAATGGTGCTTGGATTTGGGCCAAAATGAAAATAGTCCAGGTGTCCTTCAACAAGAGGGTGGCAGGGGAGGGGAACTGTGGCATATTTTTTCAATAGACCACTACTCCACAATAGAAAAGGAATAAATTATGACATATTCCACAGCATGGATGAACCTCCAACAACATGCTGAGTGAAAAGGCCAGACACAACAGAGTTCATACTGAATGACTGCATTTATACAAAGTTCTAGAATGGACAAAACTAACCTATGGTTAGAAATCAGAAGGGGGGTAGATTGGAAAGAGACATGAGAAATTTTTCTAGGGTGGTAGAAATGTTCTATATCTCAATTACAGTGTTGGTTATTTGTGTGTATGCATTTGTCCAAACTGAACTGTGCATTTTACTGTAGATAAATTATATCTCAGTAAAACCATGTTTGTTTGTTTGTTTGTTTGGTCTTCGAAGCCAGTATCTTGGAAGAAAAAGCCGTGAAGACTTAGCAGGTTGGGTTCCTGAGACGCACCTGCTGTGTGATGGTCCCAGCAGTGACAGTTACACGATGCGTTGTTACAGTAACAACAGTGGTGAGAGTGCTTAGAGAGTGGTTTCGCAGACAAAGAGAAACGGAGAAGTGGTTAAAGAGTAACATTTCTCTTAAAAAATAGACACACTCCAGTTAGCCTGGCCATAATTGTTACCAATTCCTGATGTTTTATTGTTATGAAAGCCAAAACGTTGCTGAAATCCCTGTGGTTCCTTTTTCTCCTTCATTTACTTCCATTTACTATGCAGAGAGCGTCATGGAAACCATCAGGGATCGCTGCCCAAAGCCAACTGGGCTGCCCTGGGCAGGTAGCCAACCTTTCTGCCTCTTGTTTTCTTCACCTGGCAAAATGAGGGAGCTGTACACAAGGACTCTCAGATTCCCCTAGTGCGTAACATTCTCCTTCTGTGGCTTTTCATGACTTTGAACCCGACCTCTAATTAAGAACATGCTCAGTCAATAAAATCTGAAAGAACAAAGTATCAGCCCTTGTGTCAACAAAACTAAAGCAGGGTAGCTACTTCCTGGTTCAGGTCATTGTGCTTGGCTCTTTGGCTAATAATGAAGTCTCATTTCTAAGTCTCTAAGAATTAAATTTTAGAAAGGTCACGGAAAGTGTTACCTACTCCTTTTAGGCAAGAATATGGCACTGGTAATACTATATGAACAAAGAATTTACTCAAAGCAAGTCAGATATTTCAAAGTCAATATTTTATTCAGATTTTTAAAACAGTAATACATAGTTTTATAGAAAATTTGAAAATGCAGGAAACTGCAAAAGAGGAACTAATTATCACCAAATCCTTACCACTCAGAGCTAATTATTTATAATATTTATGTATATATCTTTCCAGTCTCTTATATTTTTTAATCTTTACAAATATTTCTAATAGTTGCCTATTTATAAATATGTGAATAAAAAGATGTCATTATCATTTTCTATGTTGTTCTCCCACAAATTTTTTCATTTTTAATTCCTATATTTTAGTTCAGGTATCAGTAATCTTTTCCTGCACAGTAAGAAATGGTAAATATTTTAGGATTTTTGGGCCATATGGTGTCTGTCACAACCACACAGCTCTAGGAGCAGGAAGGCAGCTGTAGATAGTAAGTAAATAAATGTGCATGGGTATATTCCAATAAAACTTTCTTATAAAAAGAGGCAGTAACTGGGATTAGCCTGCAGGCTATTATTTCCTGACTCCTGGACTTAAAAAAAAGTGTAGTCCATTGTTTAAGAATATTTCAAAATTCGTCTTACCAATACTCTGTTGTTAACACTCTTTTCGAGTTTTTTGCAATCATCTTTGATTATATCAGTAGGAGAAATACCAAGACGTAGAATTGGTACATTTCTAAGGCTATTGATACATAAAACAAAGTGCGTGCACACACACACCACACACACACACACACACACACACACACACACACACACACAGGCATGCACTTTGCCTTTCTACCTCTCAGAGGTGATTCCATTAAGTGTGATGTAGTCTTTCAAAATTCTTATATGTTTAGATAGATTTCCCTCTCCCATTCCCCACAAATGACATACTATGCTTTTGGTTCACTAACCTGCTCTTTTCACGTTTACCATTGTCTTTTGAGAATCTTGCCATGCCAATGAGTATCTATTATCCTCTTCCTTTTTAACAGCTGTCTGGTATTTCACTGAATAGACTCACTAATGATGCTGAGCATCTTTTTATGTGCTTTCTGGACATTTATATATATTCTTAAGAGAAAGATCTATTCAAATCCTTTGCCAATTTTTGAATTAGGTTGTTGAGTTCTAGGAGCACTCTAGAGATTATTAATACAAATCCCTTATCAGATATATGATTTGCAAATATTTTCTCCTATTCTGTGGACTGTCTTTTCACTCCCTTGATATCGTCCTTTGAGCACAAATGTTTTTAATTTTGATAAAGTCAAATTTATCTATTTTTTCTTTTATTACTTGTTCTTTTGATGACATACTTAAGAAATCCTTACCTAATCCAAGCTTATGAAGAGTTCCAGGATGCAGAGAGCTATGATCTTATATCCTGCAACTTTGCTAAATTTATTAATTAAAAGGGTTTTTTGTTGACTTTTTAGAGTTTTCTGCATATAAGATCATGTCCTATGAGAACAGTTAATTTACTACTTCTTTTCCAACTTCAGTGCCTTTTCTTTCTTTTTCTTGCCTAATTGCTCTGGTTAGAATTTCCAGTACTATGTTGAATAGAAGTGGAGAAGTGGGTATTCTTGTCTTGTTCTTAATCTTGGAGGAAAAGCTATCAGTCACCATTGAGTATGATGTTAGCTGGCTTTTTCATATATAGCCTTCATTATGTTGAGGTGGTTTCCTTTTATTCCTAGTTTGTTTAGTGTTTTTTATCATGAAGGTGTGTGAAATTTTGTAAAATGCTTTTTCTGTATCAATTAAACTGATCATTTGTTTTCCCCCTTTCATTCTGTTAATGTGATGTATTACATTAATTTTCATATGTTGAACTATCCTTGCATTCCAGGAATAAATCCCGTTTGATCATGTTGCACACATAATCCTTTTAATATGCTGAATTCAGTTTGCTAATACTTTATTGAGGATTTCTGTGTCAATATTCATGAGGGATATTGGTCTGAAGTTTTCATGTAGTATTTTTTGTAGGGCTTTGGTATTGGGGTAATTCTTAGAATAAGTTATGCAGTATTCCTTCCTCTTCAATTTTCTGGAAGAGTTTGGGAAGCATTGACATTAATTCTCCTTTAAATATTTAGCAGAATTCACTAATGAAGCCATAGTTTAGCACTTTTCTTTGTTAGAATGTTTTTGATTACAGATTCAGTATCCTTACTAGTTATAGGGTCTATTTAGATTTTCTATTAATATTTCTACATGATTCTGTACTGTTAGGTTTTGTGTTTCTAGGAATTTATCCATCTTATCTAGGTTATCCACTTCATTGATGTACATTTGCTCTCTGTACTCTCATAATACTTTTTTATTTCTGTATAACCAGTAGTAATGTCCTCACTTTCATTTCTAATTTGAGTCTCCTCCTTTTTTCTTAGTCATTGTAGCTAAAGGTTTGTCAATTCTGTTGCTCCTTTCAAAGAACCAACTTTTCATTTCGTTGATTTCACTGTTGTTTTCTGTTCTCTATTCCATTTATCTCTTCTCTGGTCTTTATAATTCCTTTTTTCTGTTGACTTGGATTTCATTTTATCTTCTTTTTCTAGTTCCTTAAGATCTACAGTTAGGTTATTGATTTCCTTGCTTTTGAAATTTTCAATCTTAGCACTGTTTTCTCTGCATCCCATTGGTTTTAGTATGCTGTGTTTGGGGGTTTTTTCTTACAAAACACTTCAAATTTTATTCTTGGTACAGAAGTATGTAATAAGTGACAGACACATCAGTGCAGAAAAACACCATAATTATAATTGCAATTGCAAGAATAATCGGTAGCATTTGACAAAGAACCTGTGCCAAGGACCAGTTTCCTAATTCCAAAGTACTTGGCTACTAAGGAAATAAAAACCATGACCTTTGCCTTAAAAACAACAAAAATCCCTAACAAACTGTGTTGGTGACCTGGGATAATAATGTTGACAGGGAGGCAGTGAATTATAGTCAGCAAAAACAAAACTCAGATTCCAGCTCTAACATTTATAAACTCTTTGATCTCATAAAATTGGGTCAACTGCCTCTTACCTTACTTCACAGGGTTCTGTGAAGATGAAAGAATGTATGTCAAGCATTGACTGAAAAATGCTATGTCTTGTTACAGGTGCCACATGTGAACTAAATGTACGTTATATGTACACACTAGCACATAATCCTTTACTATTCTAATTCCTATCAGTGAATAATCCAGTATTATCCTTCTGATATTCTTGTATATTTTTGCCTCTCCCAACATTTGGATGGAAAATCTGATGCCTATTTTGCAATTCTGCTAAAATATTAAATATAAAAGAATGATAAAATTCAGTGACAATACATCCAGAAAAGGAATTAGTTTTCCGTCCCCCAGAACACCTAGCTGGCTAACTATAAAAGCACTCCCCAACCTACCCTTAAATTTGCAAACCCAAGACTCTGTATTTTTTGATTGAGATAAAATATGCATTACATAATTTACCATCTTTACCAAGTATGCAGTGGTAATAAATACATTTATATTATTCTTTCCCCTTCATTTCCCTCCCCTCTTCCCTCTCCATCCTCTGGTAACCACCAGTCCACACTCTATCTCCATGAGATCCACTGTTTTGGCTCCCACATCGGAGTGAGGACATGTGATATCTGTCTTTCTGTACCTGGCTTATTTCAGTTAACATAATGGCCTCTACTTCCATCCATGCTGCTGTAAATGACAGGATGTTATTCTTTTTTATGGTTAATACTCTATTGTGTATATATACCACATTTTCATTTTGCCTACCCATCATTCTTAGTTTGGTTTTAAAGTGGCCTTATTACTTATGAAATTTGCCCATGACTAGAATGATTCAAAATGCCACTATTAGGCTGAGCATGGTGGCTCACACCTGTAATCCTAGCACTTTTGGAGGCCAAGGTGGGAAGATTGCTTGAGGCCAAGAGTTTGAGACTAGCCTGAGCAACATAGCGAGATCCTTTCTCTACAAAAAACAGAAAAATTAGCTGGCATGGTTGCACAAGCCTGTAGGCCCAGTTACGTGGGAGGCTGAAGCAGGAGGATTGCTGGAGCCCAGGAGTCTGAGGTTGTAGTGAGCTATCATGACACCACCGCACTCTAGCCCAGGTGACAGAGCTAGACCCTGTCTCAGACAAACAAACAAACAAAAATGCCACTTTGACTGCGATTGTAAAGTCGCCTCTTGATTCCTTATTGGAGTTAGCTTGAATGGCAGAATTACCACCTTAAAAAATTTCACTATTTTCAGCACTTTCAAAAATGCCCAGAGACTTTTATCCTGGGCATTTGTACAAAGAAAACCCCAGATGAATTAGCCCATTATTAAAAACTCCCATTTAGTTTCTTGTCTGAGGAATGAGAGTTCGCGCTAGTGTCTGGCACAGTGCATTCTAGATACGGGCAGTCTTGGCAGCTGTGGCCAGCAAAGTCAGCATGGTGGTGTTTCAGACAGGAGGACGAGGGCAGCGCTGTGCTGAGCTGCTTACCCAGCACCTGGGTGGAGGTAGCAGGAAAATGATTCCGATCCTTGCCCTATCATTTACAGATAATCCAAGGATAAAACCTAGACTATAACCAATGACTTGCCTTTTGAACTATGTTATCTTACCTTACTTCCCTCATCCCTTTAAACTGGTTTTACAAAATGTCTTGAAGTGGGCAGGGCATGCCCTCACCTCTCATCAGGGCTCCAGAGTGACTCACTGTGACCGGCCATTGCACCGGCCAGCACCGTGCAGTTGCCCACAGACCCTCAGAGTCCCACTGTGAAGGTCTGAGGAGACACGTCAGAGCCGAGTGACAGAGGGACTCTGCTTTCTTTGAAGAAGGATTTTTTCTTTCGTGAACAATGAGAATCAGAATACGTGTGTGACAATGATTTTCTTCTTCTCTGTGAATGACTTTATATGGTTGCAAATTATTTTTCACCTTAAATCCATGAATTGAAGGTTATCACCTTATTTTAAACATAGTGCTTGAAGAAAATAACCCTCTAGTGGTTTTAATAAGTGCTCTAAAACTAAATAAAGAAATCTTTAAGAAAACATTTTTTAAATGGAAAGAAACAGTAATACTAATTTTGAAAAGACTGTTGATGTCACTGTGTTTTATTGGGTAAATACAAAGATTAGGCTTTTGCATTTTTTTAAAGCAAAAGATTAGAAACCAAGAACACATATCGTCTTTAGAAGAGAAACATAAATTACTTTTAACTAACAATTAGGCACTTAATGTAAATGTAAGACAACACTTTAGAAGTATAAACTATATTTACACTCCTAAATTCCTCCTGAAATGTTTTTACAAACACAAAAGCACTAACATGGAAAACACATTTCTGAACAAAGATAATTTCCTTTTTACTAAAAACCAAAAGAGTCTGAATTCAAATTCAATATGGCAGACCAATGATTAACGTACTGGCAGGTAGGAGAAAAGAGCTTCTGACATTTACATATTTGATTAAAATGTAAGCATTTACTAAAACTATTACAATAGCATACAGTAGATATCATAATGAAAAATATATGTCAGGAAAATAATGAATTCTAGACTTAAAATTTTACTTTACAACAAGGCACTTAACACATTGAAACAGTACAGTAAATTTCCAAAAGAATGCAATTGGCTACCTCTCGAAACCTTGTTTTGTGAAGCTTTTTGTGAATATACTGTAACATAACCAGACATTCTGCAGCATTAATCATTGCATAGGAGGTAAATTAAATAATGAATTCCAACTTGGCAACTAGATTAGCTTATGTTCATAGTTTCTTCTTTTTCTTTTATAGGTCAGTTTTAAATAATTCCACAATAAAGCATTCTTCTCATTCATGATTTATGTAGAATACAGCATAGAGTAATGAGTAATAAAATAAATCAGAACTTATAATGTGTGCATCTGTAGAAAAACTTATCTTTGGGTACCTTGGACATGATTTTCAGTATTTGGGTATTGAAGTCAACAGCACTTCTTAATAAAAGAAATACTTCTAGCAACTTAGTCAAAGGAATTAAATTATTGCAACATAAGGACATTAAAAAAATACCAAGGATCTTTATATATACAAATAGAAAAGCCTTTGGCATATAACTTATAATATGCTTGATTTAAACATGTAAACTCATTTATTAAGAAATTCCTTCTCATACTTTCTTACACTACAAATTGAGTGTGTTAAGACTGGCTTACATTTTTAATCAGTTTTACAGTGCAAAACAAAAAGAACAACAACAAAGAGAAGAAAGAAACGTTCGAAATATTCAAGGAACAAGATGTGAACTTTCAATTAAAAGAAACTGCATGAGTTGTAGCATGGAAACCCATAAAGACAGCCAACTTGGGTTTCATAGTAAACAAAGTAGAGGCAGTTATAAAGGGAGACAGTAAAGATTGTGATAGTGAGGGGTAAAAATGTCATGCAAATTTTCTTTGATCAAATGGATAAAAGATTAGAATTGTGACTCCCTAATAATCTGAACACACATTCCTTTTGGGAAAAGTTTAAAATGCTTTTAAAATAATTCCTTTCACATACTTCCAGATTACTGGGAAAAATAATAATCTAAAAAAATGCCTTTTAAAAACTTAAAAATACATTTTAAAAAGTGATGTTTACGTTCAAAGTCATACAACATGTTACCACAAGGGGGCACTAGTAACACAGCAACGAACCCTAATGCGCCATTATCCACAAATGTCTCTCCAGACAGCCTTCCTTCCACAGCAAAACTTGATTCCCAAGATGCCAGTAATTAAATAGCAATTCACAATTAGTTAAGGTGCAACAAGGGAAGAGTGCTTTATTTTCAGATCTAGTGGAGAAACTCAAAAAGTAGAATCTGAGAGAACTTCATTTCCATTTGAGACCGTTTAGGAAAAAATGTACCATCACATATAGCACTTATATGTTATAGATATTTCCACAAACTAAATTATAGGAAAAACTTCAAAGAGGAGCACAGATTTACAAAAACAAGGGTAATGAGTAAGATCTATATCTTAATTGGCAAAGAAAAGGTGCTCCAAGAATTTACTGTTTAAAGGCAAGATGAAAATCGTTTTATATCCCAAAGTGGCATGTTGGGTTAAACCTCAAGTTTGCTTTCCTACGTGTAAATGAGTTTCGCTATTTCTTTTACTTTTCTCATCTTGAAATTTTGGTCTCCCTCTCCTCATTTTCAAACCATGCGCCTGATCAACATCTATTAGAGAGCTGCGAGACGTACATGTCAGGACCATGGGACCAGTAGTGGCCACGCATTGGTGTTTCTAAAGTTCTTTAAAAGGTGATGGTATTATTTTCTAAAAACTGGTTTACTTGACTGAAATGCAAAGCTTACTGTTTCAAGGTGTCCAATATTTAATACACAATGATATTTTTAAAGCTTAAACACTTTTCTTCATTCAATCGAAGAAAAGTAGGTTATCCAAGACACAGCTGAATAAGGCTCCAAGGCAGGGGTCCTCAGACTTTTTACACATGGGGCCAGTTCACAGTCCCTCAGACCGTTGGAAGGCCAGACTATAGTTTTAAAAAAACTATGAACAAATTCCTATGCACCCTGCACATCTTATTTTGAAGTAAAAAAACAAATGGGCAAAAACACCGCATGTGGCCCGGGGGCTGTAGTGTGAGTACGCCTGCTGTGAGGTACATCGAATGGTTTTATTTGAATTAGAGGCTCCAGGATAACACCACTATTAGGAGAGCAAAACCCAGCCTTCTATGTCAGATGATGTTTCTTATAAACAGAAAGGAGGAACTTAAAATAAGTGTTTAATAAAGCAGAACACCTTGTTCTAGCACAAGTGTTGCTATTTAGTAAATGAACAGAAGTGAAAATTATATGGAATTATGTCTAAACTCATCAAGTAAATGAAATAGGTTTATTTAGTAAGAAATACTGGAAAAATCCTTGTGTTTCAAAGCCTGCCAAGGATATCTGCGGTTTCGATTCTTGTTAAAAAAAATCAGATTAGAGAGTCTTGTTTCTTGTCTTTGAATACAACTACCTTTCCTTTAGTGGTTATTCTATGACATAAAGAGCCACTCTGAAAACATACACAGAATTTTAGCACCAAAGGATAATGACTCTTCTGAACAGATTTGTATTGTGCTTTTCTCAAGCAATTTAAAGGTCAATTTTGTATAATCAAAGCTGAATGGTTTATAACAATAAATTTAGAGATGTTTGCCATTCTAAGTGAAGGAAAAATTTCTCATTCAGTATAAACCTAATAGCCTCTTCTACCCCTGTTGGCAGGTCTACCCTCCGCCCTAGTGTTGATGATTGTGTAACCTTAAAACTGTTTCTAAGGTTACTATGATAGAAGTCTTGCAAATTAACTTTCAAGTAGTTAAGAAATTAAGCCAAGAATTATCCAAAAGATTCAACAGCATTAAATAATGTACTAAATCCAATAGCATTAAATCTTATCATATTTTTTTTTTAAAAATCCACCTTTTGTGCATCACCTCAAAGAAATTTAGGAACAATCACCCCCTTTGACTGTGTAGTGGTAACTAACGCACTGATTGCAACAGTGTATTATAGCCAAGCACCATGTTATAATTTTCCCAGGGTAAAGTAAAATTATTCAACTGTGGTATATGTCCTTAGGACTAGTTTATAAGAAACTGAGTTTCTTGCTTAAAGGCAAGAATACATTAAACTTTTGGGCTCCCATCTTGGTTTTTCCATAAAGCACAATATAACCAGGAAGAAATCATCTTCAACGAAATGTGACCAAATGCATTTCTGAGTCCCGGTGAGGGGCCCTAACACAGATCTCACCCCAGAGCCTGACCTGGAGGGGAAACAGGCTTGTTCCGCAGTAGCGTGAGCGCCAGCTGACACACGTTTGCATCCTGTGCTACAAACTGTTGGCTGCCCTGTGGGTACCAGATCCAAAGTTAGCAGGCAGACAGCATCTAAGTGTGTGCACAGGAACCACTTATTAGCAGAAATATCCTCATGTTTCCTGTATATCTGTCACAGAGATTTTAAAGCAAAATATTTTACACATATGTAAAATCCATGAGGTATGTCAAATACTTTCCTATTTATTGGATCACCTTTGTTTTTTAAAATAAAATGACCAGTTAAAACCAAACAAAGTAACAGTGACACCGTGCATTGGGTGGCAGCAGCAGGACACATCCCAGGCCTGGCCCAGCCTCCCCCAACCAGCTAGAAACAAGGCTCACCCCAAGTTGACTCTCGGCCCCTGTGTCTCCCCCTCGCAGAGCCTAATTAGGTTATTCTCAACGCTACGTTACTCCATCTACACAGCGGCTGTATAGATCCAGATATTTTATTTAAAACATTAACAAATTCCTCTGACTTCAGGAGGAAAAAAAATCCTGAAAACATTCTGAAGTAGAGGGTCTGTGTGGAGAAAGAAGGAAGTGGCATGTTCTTCGGCACCTCTAGCAAGCTCATCGGTCAGGTCCCAACTGGAAGGCTTGTCACCCAGGAAGGGGCAGCGGCGGAGGATGTATCTTTGTCAGGAGGAATAAGAAAAGCCAGTCAAAGGGTAATACTTTGTTCGTCTTTCTAATCATTTGCACAAAATTTGGTCCACTTCTTCATTTGCCAGTCAGTTCTCCTAAAATTAAAGGAACAAAACAATACCTTTGGTTACAGCGTTAACTCTTTTGGTATAAGAGTTGATGCCTTTGTTCTGCTTCTCAAGTAGATTTCTCGTTATCTTCACCGATCTTCTGAACCCGTGAATACTTTTTGCATGACGATTTGAAGCAGCCAGGAGGCCAAGACAGGGGCCAGGAGAAGCAGCAAGGAATTGAGCCTTGTACATTTTTCTCAAAAAAGTAAAAGATGGGGAACCACCAAGCCCGAGACAAGAAATTAGTCTGTGAAGACACCTTCAAGTTCTGCAAATGATAGGAAAAAATTAAAATGAGACATGGCTTTCTTCATTTGCACCTGAATTAAATTGTCATTCGCTGTAACTTAACAGGGTGAACAGAACTCTGATGGGGCAGTAGTCGCTCTCATGCCCTTCCCCCATGCTGCAGGATGGCCCGGCACACCCGGCTGCTTTCCCTTTCTGGGGCTCATGCAATTTTTGCTGCCTGTAATTCCAGGAAGAACAGGGACTCGGGGAAGGGATTTGAGGATGATTAGCAGGGATCACTTTCAGCATGTGTGAGGGGGCAGATCTAGGGGCCAAGGAAGTCAGAAGAGTGAAAGGAGAGCTCAGAAGTTTGAACATTTTTAAGAGGGAAGATACAAATTTTGGTTCAGTGGTGTCAGCAGACATCTAGATGGAAATGTAAGAAGGAAGATGGGAATAGGAGATTACAAAGTAGGAAACAGAGCTACAAAGAGAAATAAAAGTTGCCCATAGAAAGGGCATTTATTAGTGGGCACCAAGAGTTGGATGCAGATCCTTTGGCAATAAGATATTTTAATCACTCACAAATTCTCTAAACACTATATGCACTGGACAAGTGGCAAGTTTATTCAAAGATAAGTCAGTCATGGTACAGGGATTAACTCTATTACACCAAAGACACATACCAAGGCAGGAAAACAGAGAAAGGGAGGAATATTTCTACCCAAGGAAAAGAACAGGAGTTAGGGAAGGCTTTCCAGAAGAGGTGGCATTTGAACTAGCTCTTTACGAATGAATGGGAGGGCTGAGCACTGTGGCTCACACTTGTAATCCTACCACTCTGGGAGGCCAAGGCGGGTGGATTATTTGAGCTCCGGAGTTCAAGACCAGCCTGAGCAAGAATGAGACCCCCATCTCTACTAAAAATAGAAAGAAATTAGCTGGACAACTAAAAATATATAGAAAAAATTAGCCATGTGTGGTGGCACATGCCTGTAGACCCAGCTACTCAGGAGGCTGAGGCAGGAGGATCACTTGAGCTCAGGAGTTTGAGGTTGCTGTGAGCTAGGCTGATGCCACAGCACTCTAGCCCAGCAACAGAGTGAGACTCTGTCTCAAAAAAAAAAAAAAAAAAAGAAAAAGAATAAATGGGAGGAGAAAGAAAAGGTCATCTGGAAATAGGAAGAAGCAGAAATAAATTAGAAAGTATAAGAAAGAAGCCAGAGAGCACTGCATCACCAAAAGATGTACCAACTCCAGTAATGCATGAGCTATTTATTTTGTTTGATTTTTAAAAATAACTGCCATCTTTCCCTCAAAATTAATTTAAGTCCTTTGAGGGCAAGGACCACGTCTTACCTCTCTGCATTATGATGCTTCTACAGAGTAGGGTCCTAGACATTTTTTTTAGTACCCCAAAGCCACAAATGTAGGTTTCTAGACTTTAATTTAGCGCATATATCTTCGCTTCTACTATAAATTGGTTGAATTAGTAAAACAGTGCTCTATAATGTTGCAGCATTTTTTATCCTTAAATGACACCTATGTCTTCGAAGCTCTGTATTTCACTTTAAGGAGCAGCAATGGATGGGATTCTAAGTGGACAGGCCGGAACCACACATCTGGGTGGCCATGGCAGTCATCCCCGCTGAGCCACGCAAAACCCACTGTGTGAAAAGAGCCTGCTGCACTTAAAGCAAAGAAGTTATCCAAGCACCTTCACCGCTCTCACCTTCTCGTTGGCCATAGAATGGTACCACCAGAACAGCCGCGTCGTGATGTAGTAAGCAACGATCACGTCGACAGTGTAGTGTTCGTGCGCCACCAGGATGCACACGACCCCAGCGGCACTCAGGAGCCAACAGGTCAGGTGATACCACCAGAAGTGGCGCGGTGAGTCTGCACAGTGGAGAAACTGCAGGGTTAATAAGATTCCCAGAGATGAATTTAATGATCACGGTCTGTCCTGATGATCTTACGTAGAATAATCTAGGATCAGGAAGGCACCAGAAGAAAGCTGGTGACCTAAAATGAGTCGGTATGACGTGCCCAGGATCTGCGCAGGAAGGAGTAGGAAGAGGACCCCTGGCAGCGGGTCCCACAGCCCCTCGCTGAGGAGTTCTGGAACACTAGAGAGTTGAGGTCTTGCCCACTGCTAATACGCTGTTTAATAAGGAAGAGAGCAGAATTGTTTCTTTTGATCTTGGCTGGAATTGGCTTATGCTGGCTCACATCAAGGAAAGAAAACCAGTAGGGATCAAAAGAAAAGGCAGTTGTCTATGAAAATAAGGGGGAAAATGGAAAGCAGGAGTCATTTCAGGTCTTGCATTTACATCAATTCCTCCAGATGTGGTGCAGGGTTGGGGGCGGAGGAAACGGCTTTGTGGTCGGCGGTACTTGGATTCTCAGCGATGTTACACTGTTACTGCCAAGGACAACTGTAAAGCGCCGCCTGTGCCTAGCTTGGGACTCGGCCTGGTCACTTACAGACTTTTAGCCACGAGGAAGCTCAATCGCTAGAGTCGCTGATGAGCAGTGAAGCAGGGCATCGGCACTTACGGGGTTTAAGGAGCCCACACACCACAAAGCCTCTACACAAATGTTAACGACAAGTGTGCCTGCCATCCGAGTTCTAATCTCTAATACTTTGGTCAGCTGGGCTTTTTTTCTTTCCTATTTTAAAGCATTATTAGTTCACAGGTTAATAATATAACAATAATATAATAACTTCATATCTGTGTTTACCTTCATAGCGACATTTAAAGTGTAGAAGAAAGGTTGAATGGCGAAAGGATCCATTTCCAGAGCTTTAGATGAAACACCAAGCCAGGGATCATTCAAATAAAAAAATATATTTTTTGTAAAATAGCTGTTACTCTGTTGATCCCAAGTGAAACAGTAAGAAAATAAACTTATATTTGCATTTGAAAATCAGATTTTCTACGTTTGGATGTGTTCCTCATTACTTCTCAATTGCTTCATGTTGCCACTAATTTATGGCAGATAACTAACTCACGGGACCCCAGAATTTTAATGCTGCGAGAGGCCTTATTCTTGCAGTCAGGGACCACGTCCCGTCCCAATAGCCGTTCTGTTAGGCCCAGAACAGGAACATTGACCTGACTTCTGGAAATCTGGTCTCGCTAAATGGGCATTCTCCACGCCACGGACCCCATTCCTCCCTAAGGGCTCACACCAACCCTGCTTCCTTGCTTGTAAGGTCACCTGGTGTCTACCTTCGCTGTTCAAATGCTTGAGCAAACCAGAACTATTTTGTATTTGTTTATTCATAAGCAGCAAAGCTGAAAAGGGTAAGGAGTAAGGAGGTGACCCGAATGATCATTTTACGACTCATGAGACTAAAAGTGAGGTTTTAGGAATGGCTGGAAACCCTAGCAGTGCTTTCTCATGAAAATGTATTTCCTGTTATGCTACCACATTGGGACTGCCACTCATGAATTGGGAACACTGGCTGACCCAAGGAAGAGACTTAACGTAAGCTATTGTGAAGTAGAAATGGTAAAATGGTAATCCTCTTTGCTCTGTCACTCTACCCATGAGGGTGACAATGAGCCACAAAAATAAATAAATAAAAGACGATGACACAAGTACTAATTAACTCCATTGTCTGTCTGGGATCCTAGCCCAAGTTGGTATTGAATAATAGCGACAATGGACTTGGTATGGTGGCAAAGTAAAAAAAATTAATAAATAAATTTTAAAAACTGTTCTCAGCTAGTCAGACATTTGGTACTAACAGCTAAGGCTGATTTCTCCAGGATAGCTTATAAGGAACCTAGGCCTTACTGGTAATATTTGCACAGCTGTATAAATCCCTCTTTTTCTAACCTAAATTTCTCCCACATTTTTATGTTCTCAGAACTAAACTTAAATCCACTCGTGACGATGGAGCCATCGAGTCCAAACTGATCAAAAGGCAGGAAAGCAAAAAATAGATAAATGATGCTTCTTATTCTAGAAGGAAACTTTTCAAAGAAACCACTGGAACCACTGCTTACTCAGAACAACAACACATGGTATAATTTAGAAGATAATCACTTTTCCTAATTATACAGGAAACAGGCAAAAACACAGAATGTCTTGCTGATGTAAAATTGAGTTTTGGAATAAATGTTACAGATTTGCCATTTTATTTCTTACCAAAATAGTGTTACAGTTCTTTTAGCATTTGTCTAACAGGTTTTCCGATCCTCACCAGTAGACCCAAAGGCATAAAAAAAGAAAAAGAGAAAGAAAGGGGGGGGGGAGAGAGAAGGAAAGGGAAGGAAAGGAAAGAAAGCGAAAGGAAGGGAGGGGAAGGGGAAGGGAAGGGGAAGGCGGAAGGGGAGGGAATGGAAGGGAGAAGGATCTCTCTCACCAAAAATTATAAAAAACTGGAATGTAACTCTTCCTATGCTCTATATAAACTTACACGATTTTAAAAACCTCAAGGCAAAACAATGTCTTGGGGAAAAAAGATCTCAATACACTGAGTGGCCTTCGTTAAAGTGTAAAATTAATCACAAGTTGCCCTGCTTTCGCTCTGAGGGGAAAGGATGAAACATGACCAGCAATGTCCCCTGCTTACAGATAAGCAGGCCATTTACTGGCACGTCTACAGGGCCAAATTGAATTTCCAAACATTCTAATAAGAGGTAAGAAATTAAGGACATAGTCTCTGGTTCAGACTGCTTAAATCTGAATGCCTGACTCTCCAAATACTAGCTGTGGACTGTAGCAAGACATCTTCTCTATACTCGAATTTCCTTATGGGAGCGGAATATAGTACCCCCCCCATGGGCGGGTTGTAAGGATTAAATGAGATCATTTGGCATCAAGGGTTTAGAGTAGTGCCTGGGGCAGAGTATTGTGTCTACTTGCTATTATTGTTAATGTCTATTAGTCTCCAGTTATTTTAGAAAGCTCTCAATCTCCTGGGGTGTTTTCCCTTCATTACTCCTATGGTTTCAACCTACAGGCACCTTCTCTGCAACACGCAACTCCTCCTTGCCCTCCTCTCCATCCTTTTCCACACATTTTTTCTGTGATCCTCACATTAGAGGGAAGATCCCACAACTCAAATGTACCTCTGCACTAGAAAATGATTGATCTTACATACAGATGGAACTTTCCTTGGCAAAAGTCAGAACTATAAACCATACACATCATTCTACCCCCTCCCCTGAACCAGTAACTAGATTTTATTATTATTGTTTTATTTTTATTTTTATTTTTTTAATTTTTTTATTTTTTGAGACAGAGTCTCACTCTGTTGCCTGGGCTAGAGTGCTGTGGTGTCAGCCTAGCTCACAGCAACCTCAAACTCCTGGGCTTATCCTCCTGCCTCAGCCTCCCGAGTAGCTGGGACTACAGGCACGCACCATCATGCCTGGCTAATTTTTTCTGTGTATTTTTAGTTGGCCAATTAATTTCTTTCTATTTACAGTAGAGACAGGGTCTTGCTTTTGCTCAGGCTGGTCTCAAACTCCTGACCTTGGGCAATCCTCCCGTCTCGGCCTCCCAGAGTGCTAGGATTACAGGCGTGAGCCACCGCGCCCGTCCCAGCAACTAGATTTTAGAAAGGTGATGATGAAATTCGAGGAAGAGACCATCCTCTGCTGACGGCGCAGAGACAGGTCTAGGCCTCCCTGCACCCAGCCCCCCACAAGAGTGAGAGTAGAAATAAAGTGAAAGGTGCCTTCAAGTTAAGTATGACGGTGGCCCGTGCTGAACACACTACCGTCCCCACTGTAAGTCTGTACGTGAAATCTACAAAGGAAAATACACAGAAACTACAATCCTCACAAGGAAAGGACTTTATCTAAGACAGAGAACCTCAACTCTGTCGTCATACTGCCCTTGAAGCAGATCTTAACCCTAAGGCCGCAAGCCGTCTAGGGGCAAGCATCCACTTCCGTGACACTGTAAGGCGACCCGTGTTGTCCCCACTGCCGTCGCCGTGCTCAGTCTGTTTGGATTAACAGGGGACAAGGGAGGAGAGCCGAGCAGGAGGCTGGGGAGGGAAGCCACTTTCTGCTGGTCTCTGACCAAAAACCTCCCTTTTAACATGCCAAGGAAGGGAATTGAGAAAAATCACTAAAAACACTGGCAGGGGTAACTTGGAACTAAAGATGAAGGGAAACGCTGACCAGCTTTACAAACATAAAAGCAGCAGCATTATTATTCCAAAAGGATTTTGAGATAATGGGCCTAAATTTACAAAACCTCAGAAATCTATACAAATGTGATCTACTGGGCAGCTGAAACCAAATATAACTCTACAATGAACAAGGTATTATTTTGGCCATAAAAGCTATAGGAAAACACAAGGATTTTGTATAGTGGGAACTGAGCATATAAACATGGGAAAACATTTTCCTTTCTTTGCCTTCATGTTTCTTCTTAAGAAGAAAATGATCAGTATTGGCAAAATGTTCCATGAAGATGCCTATGAAAGCATGGTGGCTGGAAAAATGACAAAATTCAAATAAAGTGGGACAAGGAAATGTTTGAAAAAGGGTAAGACATTAACTGACTTATTTGGAATGACAGAATGGAAGTATCATACATATAATTCAAATGTCATTTACATTTGGCTTTAGAATGTACCAATCCTTTTTCACAATAAACTTAACACAATTTTTTTTAGTTCCAATACTTTTTTTTTTGAGGCAGAGTATCACTCTGTTGCCTGGGCTGGAGTGCCGTGGCATCAGCCTACCTCATAGCAACCTCCAACTCCTGGCTCAAGCGATCCTCTTGCCTCAGCCTCCCAAGTAGCTGGGACTACAGGCATGTGCCACCATGCCTGGCTAATTTTTTCTACTTTTGGTAGAGACGGGGTCTTGCTCTTGCTCAGCCTGGTCTAAAACTCCTGACCTTGAGCGATCCTCCCGCCTTGGCCTCCCAGAGTGCTAGGGTTATAGACGTGAGCCACCGCACCGGGCCTAGTTCCAATATTAAGATAGCTTTTCATGCCTTAAGAAGTACTACCCAAGAAAGGAGATGTTTTGGAGGCAGGTTAAGTGCTAGAGAGAAGCCTGGGCCAGGTGTTAAGCCTTCGGGGTTCAAATCACACAGCTGTTGAAAACATCTGCATCTGTTTCTTTCATGGCTCCTGACCCCAATGGAATAAGGGCCCCATCAGTTTCAGGGTCTGGAATCCCGGTGCCTCTGGCAGTCGGATCAGTGGGAAAGAGCGATTACTTACACTCTTTGATGAACAAATATGTAAGTGTCAGCGAAACGGTGTGGCCGCTGAAGAGGAAATCTCCGCACAAGCTGTGTGACCCGGTTATGGACAAGCCACCACCAGAGATCAGCCGCAGAATCCTCTGTATTTTCGCCTGAGAGTCTCCGTTGAGCTACAGGACATAAGAAGATTCAGAAGAAAATTTACAAGCTGATAAAATCATGGTTCAGCCTAACTGTGAGAGTCTTGGGTCACCAGGTTGATTGATTTTTTTTTCTCTGTAACCAAAAAAGTCAAAAAGAATCCAAGGGGAAGCTTCTCAAACTGGGTTTTATACATTGTATTGGCAAATTTTACTGACACGTTTTAAATTATTCAATATGTTACTAATAATATGTCTCAGTGGTGGCGTGTCCTTGGGCAAAGCTTTTAAAAATATTAATAACCAATGACTTCACCACAGCTATGTGCTAAAAAGCAGATCAAAGCTACTTTCTTTCCTTTATGCAGGGGAAGAAAGGGTTGGGATGGTTAATATCTGATGCAACTGTATCCTACATTACCAATATTCTACCAGGTCTCGGTACCTTGTATTCAGTGGGAGCCTAAACCGTACACATAGCTATATTAATGTCTGCTCAAAACAGTTACAGTTAAAAAAAAAAAAAAAAAGGAGCTGCAACTCATTAAATAATTTAAATAGGTTTGAAAATGCATTAGGGATGTGCTGGTAGCTTTGATCAAGAAAAACACTCCTCAAAGAAATAACCTGCGTGCGGTGGCAGGTCAGGAGAGTGCCTTGGACCAGGGTACAGAAGCCCCTTGAAGTCACCATGAAGGTCTGAGAAACAGCACTGGGCTGGGGCAGGAGCTGAAGCAATAGTCACACGTTTATACTGGTTAAAATTTAATCATACAGAAAGGAGTTGGTCAAAACGAACAGTAGGCACAGAAAACTGGAACACTGAGATGTTGGGGGGCTAGATGGAGGAGTTCAGATCAGTCTAGTACAAAGCAAACAGGCTAAGAAAAACCAAACAGTGATACTCAGGAAAAGACCACGTAACCGCATACACAGAAGAAGACATATAGCAAGACCATGCGGACTATCCATGTGGGACCTGGGAGGACGAGTGTAGACCGTGCTGTTCACGGACGATTCTTCCGGGCCGCTGGCCCCTGAAGCGGGCCAGTCCAGCCACGCTAGTGGTCATTTGGGCTGTTTGGTGGCAAAGACAGGGCAGGGTTTTGCTCAGGCAGATGCATGGTGGTGAAGGGGGTAAGATGTACACGGATGGGTGGGGAGAAGAGTCTAGGAGTCGAGAGGTCAAGTCAGTCCCCAAAGCAGGTGGAAAACCATCCTATCCAGAACAAGGAGGTACTGAGCAAAGATTCCTTGCCTAAAACATCCCTCTGGTGTGCCTAAAAATGTTCTGATTAAAAAATATCTTATGGATCTGGAAAGCCTTCTGGTATTCAAGAGACATTTGTAAAAAGGCATTACTTGTCAGTTGAGAGTAAAGCACTGCATAGACAATGACATGAAATGGATTGATTAAAGGTAGGCGAGAAACCAGAGGTTTCACAGAAACTTCACCTTCCTCAAGAGCTTCCCGATGGCAAGCCCAGGTGGCAAAGGTGTGTGACACCAAGAGTAGATGGTCCTTAAACCAAACACGTCAAATAGCAGTAGGTGATCTCGCCTTGAAAGGGCAGGCCCTAGACGGCGGGACACTGCGTCCTGAGGAAGACAAGGGCTGCTGGCAGGGCCGTGTGACTCGCCCCAGGAGGGAAAGGTCTCCTGCAAACGCGCAGCGCGGTGGCTGGCCTCTGATTCCTCAGGCGCAATCAGTGTTCTGCCACGCACTTTATCAGATCGGCCACGGTCTTTCAGGGATTTGTCGAGATGTTGGTACAAACAACGGCCAACACAGAGATCAGATTAAAAGGTGCATACACTTTGCCCAGTGATTGTGTTCTCAGTTTTAAAAGGACACATTATTCTTCAATTCAGAACCATAATCATTTATTTCATCCACTCACCCATCCCAACTCTATACTCTAATTTCCTATGGGCAGAAACGCTTAAAGCCATCAGTCCCTTTACTTGGGGTTAGAGGGAATCGAAGGTCTAAACAAACCAGGAGCTGAAATAAACTGCACATTTTTTACTCTTCCTTTCTGAAGTGTTGGTGTATGAAGATTTCTACTAGCATTTGATTCAATGTGCCTTTAGAGAACAGAAGAAGGACTCTCTCTTCTTGCTCTTTCTTAGTTCTTAATTCCTCAATCTTGTCACTGTTATGGAGACATCATTCCTAGCATAAATGCTAAATAGCACCCTCAAGAAAGGAGAGAAAAAAAGAGTAGAAAGAAAACTGAGGAAGGGAGGGAGAATAGTGAGTGTTGGGTTTGATGGATTTTCTTTCCTAGGTCTATTCTAGTTCACTGAAATTCTCCCATGGCGCACCCCATTAAGACTCTCATTCCTACTATTTCTGCGTTTCCAGGTACCATTCTGCGTCATTACTGAACGTGGAATTGAAGATGCAGAAACCTAAGTGGAGGAGCCTCAATCAAAACATCCACAGCAGACAGGGGCTCACGGGCTCTTAAGGTCCCCCACGATGACCTCCATATCCCACTTCCCATGAAATAAATGAGGTGCAGGAGAAGCCAGTGTGGCTGCTGCTAAATAAGAGACCATACCATCCACACAATCCCACGATTGGGCAGATCCCGCAGTGGGGGCCAGGCGAGTGTGAGAGCCAGCCCCAGAGAACTTCCTCAGGGCAGGGGCACCTCACGGCTGCCATCAAGCATTCTTGTACGTGGCAAAATGGGTTTGAAAAGATAAATCATTTCATGATAACTGGGCCCAAAGTCATCTAAACACACTTTTTCTTTTTCTTCTAAAAATCATGGCTTGTTGGATAAACACATTTTAAAGAACATAAATTTTGTGCCTGCAGACCAAAGCTTGGGCTAGTAGCCGGGGCAAACTGTAAGCAAAGCACTTGAAGCAAACTGTAGGGTCGGTAGGGGAAAAGCCACCTGGAAAACTGTGACGGCCGAGGATGTCACTGCAGTGGCCCTGCCATGACATCTGGCGGGTGGCGGCCGTACTGGGCACTATCACTAGGTCTGACACCCTCCCAAGGCGCCTGTGCTTAGCACACAAAGTCCTGTCACTGCCCGTAGTCCCAGAGGGCATTCTACAGAGTCAGCAACCCCGAGACGGGAGGTTATCTAGTAGCCTCGGAACCACAAATATCTAAGCAGCACCCAACGCCAGCAGAGAAACCGAATTTAGGGTGCAGTTCTGCCTCCTGTTCTGTACCACGTCACCTCCAATCCAAACAAGGGTATTTGTGTCTGCTTTGCCGAACACAGTGCAGGCACCCGTGGGCTGCCTGTGCTGCAGGAAGAGGCCCTGCCAAGTCCACGTGGGAGGCGGTCAGTGAGGATGTTGCTGCAGTCTCCGTGACGGGGCCTGCGGCCCAGTTACCCGCAGCATGCCCACTGCTGCGGTTCCCGAAGAGTGTGGCTGTCCCACGGGCAATCTGTAATTTACTCTCTTTCTGTAATCACAGAAATTCATCCCTGCAAACCTCATCCGCTACTTGTTACTGTGACGGGCTCTGCCTTCCTTTCTGTGGCCATTCTCCACTCGACACAGCACAACGGCCCATTCGAAGTGTTCATTATGCTTCTGAATGCCTCTCACCCTTAAATCAGTTTCCCTAAAAATCAGCCAGTGTTTAAATTCAATATGTGCACTGTTTAATTACTGATCCTTTCTGCTTTGATGGCTTTGGAAAAGCATAGCTTCTCTAAACCACACCTATATTTGGTGGAGGAGACTGTTGGCTTCTTCAGAACTCTATTTTTCCTTCAGCTCAGACATCTGTTTAGTGTTCAGTAAAATATGATGCTAGACTTCATTCCTTTGTCCAGAAAGCACATGATTTTAAGTTTCCATTTTATAAGCCAGGGTGTACTGGGGTTTAAGACGATTAACAGCTCTCTTGAAAATTGACGCTACCTGGAGAAACTTTAATTCCTGCTTAAGACAGTTTCAGTAGATATCACGCCATATCTCAGCAAAAGACCATTCTATATTTGCAGCTGCTAAAAAGTTTGGGGTCATCCTTGACTTCTTTCTCTCAAACATACATCCCACTTGTTAGCACATCCTGTTGGTCCTACCTTCAAAATGTATCTGGAGTTAAACAACTTCTCATTACTTCCACTGCTACACCAAGGCTGAAGTTCCCACAGTGGACCCAAACCCTAAGAACTCTGTGTCTCCACCATCCTGAGCCTTCACAGATCCACTGGACACACTGGCCTCCCCACTCTTCACTTAGCCCACTGGGACTAAGCTACGCCTTGGTCCAGAGCTCTCATTCCTTCCAGGTGGATCACCTCCTCGTCTTGGTTCCTACCTAGATGTTTTCTGATTGGAGAAGTCTTTCCTGACCTCTATATAAAATAGTCCCTACCCTCAGACTTCCTCTCACCTTACTCAGCTCTATTGCTCCTCATCTGACAATCGCCTGACTTATCCTCATGTGACAAATTATGGATCTGTTTGTCATTTTTCATGCCTCAATGGAATATACGCTCCAACACACTTACATCATTACTATACCACCTGCTACATAAGCTTAACACTTGTGGAATGGTTGCACTAATGAAGAAGAAAATGAGAAGGTAAGAGGAGAGTCAAACCCCCAATGGTAATTTTCAGTTAGCAGAAAATACATTTTTTTTTTTTTAGCACAAACACATTTTAATTTCTTCCCTTCAAATCTAAAGACAAATAGAAAATGTGCTAGATTTCAGTTAACACGTATGGAAGAAGAATGTTCACTGGAGAGCAGGTGCTCACTAGCTGTTTTCTTAACTCTTCTACGCGGTAACTGGGAAGCGTGCTTACCTTCGGAGCACACTGGAAGTGCATCCCGGGCACGGGAAGGGTGGTGACGTACATCGTGACACAGCGATATAGGTACAAAGTTCCAAGGATAAAAAAGAATCTGCGCCCTACTATTGACCTAAAGGGAAAACAAGTTCACCAGTTACTTTTATTCCTAATGCAAAATAAAATAATGTTTAACAGGATAAAGAATAATTAGCACACAGTGTCCTGAACAAACAAACCAGTTTCACAGAATTTAGAGGCTTAGCTGGGAGCCGCCCATCCCTACGATTTTGTAGAAAGATGGCAACACAATTTTCAGAAAAGAAGATTCACAGACTGCAACACATCTCAGTGGTTTGGGGCCCAAAAAGATGAGTGTGAGTGGAGTGAGGGAACTAAGGCAGATTAAGAATCCAGATAATCACCTCTCCTCAAAAGGTCACTTTATGCTAGAGAATTCAATGAACCTCTCTACATTTTCAGTCAACTCACTGCATTACTAAAACCCTCTCGAGAATATAGCAAAGGATAAGTGAGCTACAGTAGCAGAGGAATTAACTCATGAACCAAGGTGACATAATGTAATTGGATACACAGGGAAATGTGACAACTCATTTAACGCAAGTTACATAAGCAAGGTTTACTTGGCAACCATCCAAAGGTATTTGGACGACTTGAGCATGAACTACTCTTTCTGTGACTATATCGATTCTCGGAGAATTGTATCTCAAAGATATCAAAGAGTCCTCATACATTTAATAGCAAAGATATAAACTGATTTACTCTTGCTTCATTTAATCTTGCTTTTTAAAAAATCCCAGAGGTCCTTTTCACTTTATTCATTTGTTTCTGTGGAGACAGCTGTCGTGACAGACATTAGTCCCTGTGGTCCCCGGTCTGCGGCGGGGGCTCCCAGAGGCTGACTCTGAGCACACTGTCCTCCCGGGACTGGGCTCTGCCCACCGCACGCCGCCTCGGGGTCTGCACAGGCAGCAGGGGCTGAGCGCCCCCAGCCAGCGGGACAGGGCAGCTCCTCTTCTGTGCTAGTTAGGTCTGTGAGCTCTGGGTTCTGAGCTAGGTAGGTCTGGATCTGGGGATTACAAGATGAGTGGGCACTATAAAGCCCCTAGGATTGCTAGTTGTAACTTCCCTAGAACATAAAATACATTACACTAGGTCTCCAATTTTCAGGGCTCTCAAACTTTGAAAATCAGTACTGATCAAAGACTTCTAGAAAAACAGGCAGTTTCAGAATGTGGCATATTTTTAAGTTTTCTCCAAGATTGTGGTTCTGACATGAATCAAGGTCTAATTCAAGTAACTGTTGGAACTTCTAATTTGAAGGATTATGTATAAACATATACTTCAGCTGCCTGTGTCTAATAGCTATTTTAAGAATATTCCAGGGTTTCTGGGATCAAAATAAAAAGAAAAAAATAGACAAGAACACCACCTAGACTGGTAGGTGAAAGTATTCGTTTATCCCAAGACATTTTTTTCAAAGCCTTGCTATTCTCGCTTTGCTTTTTCTGGTACCCCCAAGAAGCAGGTCACAAACAGTGCTGAGTCTCTCTGTGGGTAAGTGGGAACCGATCTGCCCTGTGGCCCAAGCCCAGCCCCACAAGAGCACTGTTCTGCCCTGTGCTCACACTGCAGCGCGGGCATGCACGAGCAGGAATCACCATACACCCATCCCAGCACTCTGCGCTCAGCTGTGCTCAGAACAGAAAACCAGCTGAGAAGGTAGGAACATGCACTCTGCAGCCTTATTTAGAAAAAAGAATTACTGCTAATGATTTTTTTTCCTATAGTTTTGGAAGGTACTTTTAAGAGAGAAATCAAGTAGGATTTCTCACTCAGCTGGGATGTTCAAAACAGGTTATAAGAGAATTAGGCCACTATTTACTAAAATATAAGAGCCAAAGATTTGTGACTGAAGCAGTAGTTATCATTAAAATATATTGCCCAGCTATGTGACCATGAGTTTGGACACAGTAAAATTTAAGGTGGTGATGGAGAGGCAGCCAATGACAACTAGCTAGATGAAAATTCTACCAGCTACTTACCAAACCCTGGAAAATTTCTCTTTTCACACATAAGTGAGTAAAGCTTTGCTCCAAGTTAAGGAGCAAGCAAACATCTGAGGTCCAAGCAGGCTCTCTCATAGCCAGTGTCAATTCTAGACACTACATAGAAAGACACGAAAGTTCAACAGATGTATTGTTTGCTTTTAGCTTAATAAAGCACGCTGTCACTATCAATTTCAGAAACAATTTATTTCTACTAAGTAAAAGACAATTGATAACTAAGTCTTTTACTTAAACATATTATAAAAACATGTAAAGAGAGTTATATTGAGGAAAATGCTTAGGAATGACTTTAATTTGTGGAATAAGTTTTCAAAACTGCAAAGTTATTTTTGAGGAACTTTTTAGCAAAGATAGATCGAATCCCTCTGATTGCAAAGCAACAACCAACTAAAAGAATAATATAGCATAAATTCTCTCTTCTAGGAATGATTTTATGTCATAAATACTGAAATCCTATTTGACTTAGAATTTTCAAGTTATATTAAGTTAGCATACATTACATTTTTTTTTCCGGCATATTATAGGGGTACAGATTTTAAGGATTCAATAAATGCCCTTCCCCCCCTCCCCCCACAAGTCTGAGTTTCCAGCATGACCATCCCCCAGATGGTGCACATCTCACTCATTATGTATGTATATACCCACCCCCTCCCCCCTGCCCAATACCCTATTACTGTAGTACCTATGTGTCCACTTAGGTGCTGCTCAGTTAATACCAGTTTGCTGGTGAGTATATGTGGTGCTTGTTTTTCCATTCTTGGGATACTTCACTTACCTTACATTTTTTAAAGCCCCAGATTTTGGGAAGTGTTTCATTCAAACCCATATTTTAGTGATGTAATTACTAGAATTCTAATAGGAAAAAATAGTTAAGTGGTGAATGAGATGAACTGAGGGGCCTTAGCTTTTAGGAACTAGAGTCAGAATTCGATAGAGAAGCAAAAATAACCACTTCAGAGCTAGGTCCAATTTTTAAGTGTCTTCAAAGCAAACGTGGTTTCTTATTAATACTTCCTGACTCCTGCACCGTTCCGAAACCGGGAGTCCAAAGCCGTGAGCCATGAAGTTCCTTCATGGTACCCGGGGAAATCAGAAGGCACGTTTACTTTAGAAATCTAACACCAAAACCACGTGGACCCAGCTCTAAATTCAGTTGCTTAAACTCTTGTGACTAGATGGCCAGTAGGCGAAAAGAAAAGAAATGTAAAATTTGATGATTTCTGATTAGAGGCAAACCTCCAAACAGGCTATTGACTGTAGACTGATACGGTCATCACATCATGAGTAATAAAAGGTTTCCCGGCCCACTCCTTCCCCGGCGGTCAAGAGCTGAAATAACACAAGCATGACGAAGCGAATGTTATTCTTTCTAAGCCTCTTGATCTATCACACAAACACCACAGCGCCAAGTGGCTGAAATCAGGACCTGCACCTTAAATCCATAAACTCTGAATCACCTGCCACAGGACTGCTGTACACTCACCACTTTCACACACAGTCGCTCAACAAATGCTTATTGAACAGTGACTGCCTTTATTCAATGCATACGTGTTTCTATTGCTTTCTTTCATCCAATGTCTGGGTAAAATGGAATCAGAAAAAAAACTGAGAAAAATAATCTCAACGACATATTTACTCACTTAAAAACAAGCTAATGGAAAACCCAAGAAACATGTTAGATTTACTTACTTGTATCTGAGAAACAGCCACTGGGTGATCCATAATCCAAGTAATATGATCCCGTTTATTTCTGATACAGAAAATGCCCATTTTACCCGATCGATGTAATCAAAGAACTTGTCAGGGAGTGGGGGGCTGAGCTCCTTGGGGGGGACCCTCTCGTGCACCACTGTGATCATCACAGTCGTCAGGACGAGGTTGAAGAGCGCATACACCAAGGCGATGCCTGTTTTCCACCATTCCAGGGGAAATTTGTTCCTCGATTCGGTGGGCATAGCAATCTGGACATAGTCCGGGTACTTCTTGGCGCCCTTCCGCAGCCCGGGGGATAAGCTCTTAGGTTTCCCATTACCACTTTTGTTTTCTTCCTCGACAGGCCCTGCAGGCCCCGTGTAAGCGTTGGTAGGATCGCTCGTCTGATTGTCCATGTTTTCCTCTAGTTTTGCTGTCTCTACGATGATATCCATTGTCCCCAGCCTTCAGATCAAAAAGGGGATAGTGAAGTTCTTGTTCTTTGTGGAAATTTCACCGTCTTAAACCCGCCTATTTCCAAGCTCCGAGGGACTCTTACGGTGAACCTTGTTTCCTGCCACACGACATAGTAGGCACCACCTGGCACCGCCGGCCCTTTGCGGCTGTCTGCTGCACCCTCGCCACTGCCAGGACAGGAGGCCAACTCTTTCCCCCAAAAGATGTTACTATCTCGCCTAAAAGCAAATAAAACTGTGTTCAGAAACTATGCTTATCCAAAACAAAACACTCTCAAACACTTGTTCCTTATTGTGAAGTCATAATAAGCTAGAGACTGCTCAGGGACCACCTCGCTCCTCCCCAAGAGATCTTTTAAAAACTCTGGTTGAGTTGCTTATGTGCATGTAATAATTGTTACTTTCTGCCACTGTCAAGAGTCAGTTTTCTATTTTCTTGTTAACAATCTAAAGTCTTTTTAAGTGGTTACTTTCGAGAACAGATTTAAGAGTATCACATTCCAGATATTTTAAATGGCCCTGCCTCAGTTTATCTTTTTATATTCAGAGATGCACACCAGACACCAGGAAAGTTGGTAGCCTTCAAAAAAACGGTGAAAAGATACACAAAGCCTTAGCTATGTCTCGCTTAGGTAACAAGTAGACTCTGTTATTTGTTAGATAAAATAATGTACTACAATTGGCATGGCAAATAGGTGACTATTAATGATAACATTTTAATGCAGCCTCCACAATTTCTAACAAACAATAGTAAGTGGCATCTGAGGACCAGCTCCGAGTACTCACCCACCACGACCCTGAGGAGGAAAAGGTGCCTCTGGCGTAAGCTCCACAGGCCCAAGTGCAGCCTTCTGTCCAGCGCAGAGCACCGGCCGCCACTGCCAACCCCCTTACACGCACCAGCCCCAGCCCCGGCTGCTCCCGATCTGGGAGAGCAGCATTTTAGTCCTGCTACAGAGCTCGGCCACCCGGGGAGGTTTTCAGACCTCATAATTAGTCCCCGCCCTCAGCACACTGCACAACGTTAAGTATAGTCCTTCACATGTCAGAGGCTTCTCTTTCCAGGGTAACTTCGGGGAAAAAGGAGGAGAAGAGAAAACTCAAAGTGGCGACAGTTAAGCCTTTTTTTAATCAAATAAAAAGGGAAAAAAGTTAAAATGGCACAGTCAGTATGTACAGGCAGTTTGTTTACAGTTACGGTGGCAAACACACCAACGGCAAGTATTTCTTGTGCCCCTGGATGATCCCGCGGAGGGCGGTGCGGGGAGCGAAGAGGCGTTAGCGTCAGTCACCCAGCCTGAACTCAGCCAAAGAGCTCACAGAGTAGCGGAAGAGACAGAACAAACATGACAGCAGGTTACCGGAGAAGCCTGAGGGGTGCTGTAAGGAAGGAGAGGGACGAGCTGGTCACTAGGCAAGCATGGAGGTTCCGTTGGGAGGTGGCCCTGCTCCCGGGACAAGGTGTGTCCGCATGCAGGTGCAGGCCGTTCGGAGACAGCAGAAGCAGGAGGGACGCTGGCCTGGGAACGAAGGGAGGGCCACAGGACCGGCCCAGAGGTGTCGCTGCGAACACCCCACCTGTCTCTTGTACCTTGACGAAAGCCTTGGCGAGCTTGCGCTGGGGCAGGCTGCCAGGCCAGGGCCGCGGCCTGTGGGAGGAGCGACTGCGACAGACAAGCGCCCCGGGTGAGAGACTGTCAACAGCAAACTTTCTACACCGTGCACGGCTACTTCCAACGGGGACCCACAGCGCACCTGGACCCTCTCCTGTGTCTTTCCTGACCCAGCCTAATCCACTCGCAGCATCTTGCCAAACTATTACCCAAACGCCCTTCCACTTCACTGCTCCACATGCAGTCCCGCCCGGTGTCCAAACGTGCAGGAAGCTTGTGATTTTGAAACCCCATTTCACCGGTGGATGAATGGTGGTCTCATAAGGTGGTCTTTCTACGGTAGCTACCCAGTTCTAGAATGCAGAATGTAGAACAGAACAAAATCCAATTAGTCACCTTTTTTTTTAAGAGGAATCACTCAGCCACCCACCTCCTGGGACTACAGTGAGAGTGACGGAAATAATTAACCATGAAGAGCTTTGTGCTCTGGGAGTAAGAGCACTGCGTGCACACAATGCCCATTTGTTGTCATTAGTGTTAGGATTGATACTTTCCTTGGGACTTCATTAAGATTAAACAGACACAGCACATTCATCTTGTGTCGGCCAATCCTGGGACGCAAGGTTTGGCATCAAGATGGTTACAACATATGCGCCCCTAGTCGTCCTTCCCTGCCCACGTCTGCGAAAGTGACAAAAGCCACAGCAGCTCCTGTCGATGGATGGCAATTCTCCTAGTCCTTTGTTTAGGGTGCTACGCCGGGGCACAGGCGATGCCAAGCTTTCCAAATCCTCTTACATTGCAAATGGACGTTAACCTAGATAATACTGAAAAAGTTTAAGATCTCTATAGACACCATCTCCATTGTGAAGTAAAATACAAGTGTCTGAAACTTTCAGTACACTGATATTGTTTTGTTAATATTTTTTTAGAACTAGATATGACTTATTTCATAAATGTAAGGAAGGTTTAAAATTAGAAAATGATTGTAATAAAATACATCACAAACATATGTAAAAAGAAATGATTATCTTGAGAAAAGTCAAAAGGCATTTGATCAAATTCAACATCCACTTATTTTGCAGGGAAAAAGTATCCAATAGTAGAAGTACGCATAGCTAGTCTCTTTCAATATCAACATCACGATTGTAGATGTGTAATATAAGCTCTCATATCTAGTGGGAAACCTACCTCTACCTTCTACCTTCCTTTTAACCTCTAAGTGAACTTTAGAATCTTTTTGACAAATGACAAGAAAACACATACTTATCCATGATTGTGCTTCTACATTTTACTTCTACACTTCTGCCATTTAATATCATTTTAGTCAATTAAACCAAAACAAGAAAAAGAAAACAGGCAAATAACGCTTGAAAAGCAGATAAGAAATACATGTGTGAAAACTGTCTATCTCAAACATATGATATTCAATGGGAAGGTTAGGTTCTGTCTACAAATTAAACACACACACAGCTTCCTTAGAGAATCAGTAATATAACCAGTTCAAAAACATAATAAAAATACGTTCACATCCAGACCATACTGAAGTAGCCATTACAACAACGACAAAAATACCCTTTAACCCTAATAACTAAAAGGAAACATTCAGCACATATATGAAGAAAGCTATAAAAATTAATAATACTGATGGGGATAAAAGAAAGCACAAAGCTATAGCATGTGCATAGGTGGGAAGCTGAGATATTAGACCAAGGAGGGTTTGATGTTAACATAGTAATATATAATGCTAGTCATTTTCTTTTAATAACAACAATAGGATTTCTCCTGTAATTTGACGAAATGACTCTGAAGTTCATCAGGGAGTATGAATGGTAGCAACAGTAGTTTTGTACCACTAGACACACAACATACCTAAAATAGCACTTTTACTCAGTTATCCTATTTTATGACTTTATCCTAAAGAAAATAAGATGTATGCAAAATAATTTTACAAGTACGTTTTCAACAGATACTTATAAAACTGAAACTAACCTAATATCCAAGAACAGGGGGATTAGCTTAATAAACTATGGCTACCTTAATATTATGCAATGCTGTGTGGTGACATAGTAATTATAAAGCTGCAAGACAGATATATAAATATTATGTAAGAAGAATGCAATATCCAATTATACAGAAATTTCAGTATGAATAGGAAATGTAGAATCTCAATAACTCATAGCACAGGTTGTAGCTTTTTAAAAAATGGGCAAGGGGCCACGTGACAGATACTCAAGACTATGAGAAAAGGCTCACGCATGAAAGGCCTGCTCCACAGTCTCCCGTGGCAGCTGACCTGAAGCTCGTGAACACATCTACAGAGGCAACTGAGCACAGATGTTCGCTCCAGTAGAAGGGCTTAGAAATGCTTTGTTTGCTAGATTTGTAGTATATGTCTTCCCAGTTGTATGCTTGAAGTGTTTGAGATCTATTAAATGTGTAAATATTATTTAAAAATTAAGAGAACATATCTAAGTTTATATATGAGTTTTCTTGTTTAAAAGAACTTAATCTGCAAGAGACAGATGCCAAACAATGATCAAAGAAGATGTGTCCCTACATTTACAAATTGGAGCTATAAATAAAGGATCTGTACATTGAACTTAAAGGCTTAAGAAAAACAAAGTCTTAAAACAAGGTCTTGAAACAGAATTTCACTGAATTACACGTCAGTTGAAGCACATAGCTTATGAGTTTCCTAATAGACAAGAGAGCTTCTTCAGGCATTAAAGAAGAAAACTCAGCTGTCTCCATAAAGCCATGAAAAAACTGAGTTGTAGAGTAAAATAGGCATAAAATAATAGTTCTTATCAAATATTACTTACATGCCAGGTACTAACTTGTGCATTATCTAACTAATCCTCAGAACAACCCTAGGAAATACTGTCAGCCTAATTCTAAAGACAAGAAGTTGAGATAAAGTGAGCTGCCCACAGTCAGAGAGATGGGAAGTGGCGGCGGCTAGATTTGAACCAGGAGCCAATCTCAGGAGCCGGTGTGCCTACAGACACACCACTGCCTATGGTACCACTCCGTGTGAAAAGGTCAACAACATGTTATGAAAAAGACTATGAGACAATTATGAGCTTTTTTTGTTTGTTTGTTTTTAAGAGTCATGGTCTCACTCTGTCACCCAGGCTAGAGTGCGGTGGCACAATCATAGCTCACTGTAACCTCAAACTCCCGGGTTTGAGCAATCCTCCCACCTCTGCCTCCCAAGTACCTGGGACTACAGACACCCACCACCTTGCCTGGCTTTTTTTTCCCCCCCTTTTGGGGTAGAGATGGGGTCTCACTACAGTGCCAAGCCTGGTCTGAAACTCCTGGCCTCAAGTGATCCTCATGCCTCAGCCTCCCCAATTTTTTAAAAAAAGAGATATGTAAATACATAGGGAAATCCTCTAGAAAACATTACAGGCAATTTTTTCATCTTTATAATTTTGTAAAAAATCAATATAAACCTAGAAAAGAATTTTAACATATGATTCACCCTTCTTGGGGTCGCGGGGGCGGGGGGAGAAAAGGATATTCAGTTTGTAATGCAGGTGTATAACTTTACATTAATAGGATCCAGTTTTGCTAAGAAATCTCAAGCCCATAAAGTTTTTCTTAAAGACCAAGACATCTTAGCTTTTTCTCATTAACAATCTTAGAGCTTAACTAGTTTGTAAAACCCTTCCCATCCAATGTGCCTGCGGGTACAAGGATGCTCTGTGAGTGATGGGATTCTATTTCAGAAGCACTCACCGAGTGTGTTCCATGTCTTCAATAACAAGTCCTGGAAAATTGAAAAAAAATCCACTGCTTATAAAAAAGTTACCCTGTATTTGTGAAAAAGTAACACTTTCCCATAAAAAGGAATGTGGAAAAGAGTCCTTTTCAGGTTGTTATTAAGTTTTTACATGGCCATGAGGTCCCACATCTTTTCTGGCACAATAAAATTGAAATTAGGGAAATGAGCAAGCTTGTATGATATCTTGGTGACACTTTATTTGGAGAGTGGCTTGGAAAAAGAATGTTTTTAATGTAAAAGATGTAATTGAAAACTCAGCTGCCAATCACTGTCCTCCTGAACTGTGGGGGAGACACGCTTGGGTGAGGAGACATGCTTTGATCTCTGGTATTTATCTGCCGATCCACATTAAGATGAATTGGACCACTTTAGTTCTGCATTTGTTACAAGAGAAAGACACAGACTATCAATAGAAAGTATAATTAGTGGTTACCTGGGACTGTAGGTGGGAATGGGGAGTGATTGCAAATGGGAAGTTTCTTTTTGGGGTGATGAAAATGTCCTAAAATTAGATAGTGATGATGGTTGCACAATTCTATAAATTTACTAAAAATCATTTCATTTTATCCTTAAGAAAATGAATTTTATAATATTGAATTATAATGTAAGCTGTTAAAAAGAGATCTATTAATAGCCCATTGTATTAAATTATTTCTAAAGAACTATCCCATAATCTCTTATTCATTTCCAAGCTGACTGACCTAACAGCTGAGCACTTCTTTAGCAGTGAGTCCTTAACAACACACATTTCTAAGTTTTCTACAGACAAGATCAAGAACCAGCCAACAAAAAGCAAACTGTTTAACAAAATTTGTGTAAGCCGTGCTCCAAAAATAAACTTGTAACCAAGCAATATGAAGTGACAAAAACCAGATGCATTTATCAAAATCTACCATGAAAAAGGGGAAAAAATCGTCTGTTTTATTTCTCACTGGAAACAAGAACAAAAGCATAATAGTCACTTTAAATGGTTAGGTAGACCACTTAGTACTCGTTGAAATGAATACAGTACTTACTTTAGAGCAAATATTCGCTGTGCAAATTTGAAACCAATACATGGAGGGATTGGGATCATTTTACAAGAAGAGGGTGTGCGGGTCACAGTGCAGCATACTGTGAGGGGACGGTCTCACCTGTGTCACGTGCTTCCGTCTTAGCTCAGCTGGTACCATGAAGTACCTTTTTTTTTTAAATACACAATTTTATTCGCTATTTTCAGGGGAAACTTAGGCATTAAACTGTAAGCTGATAAAATACGGATACCTAAAAAAGTATAAAAGTATAAATATCCCCTTAGAATAAATTAAATTCAACTTTCAGAATGTTCCGCAGGTTTTAAAACTTGGCTTCTTCTAGTAGACTATTTCCTAGCTTTAGTCTTTCTAAAGTGACTGGAGAATTCTGACTGTCAGATCTGATTCCAGCGTATTTTGGAAAGAGAGAACTACAGCCCTGGGGTCGTGGGCCTGAAGCTTTCGGTAGCTGGAGAGGAATACCGAAGGTAGAGTCACAGGGAGAGATGATTCACAACACAGACAAGGGGATGAGGTGGATGAAATGAACAGATGAATAAATAAATAAGTGAATGGATAAACAGTAGGCAGATAGGTGGATTATTCATACACACTCTAAATCAGAGGTCTCCAAGTTAAGGGGCGGCAGTGGAGGACGTACCACGCATTTGAGGAGCTTTTCCCAAATGATGCCTCGTGCTTGCCCTGAACCTCCTATCCCCACCTCCATTCCCCTTTGTCTAGGTGTTTTCAGCGTTTAGTACAAAGAACTAGTCTGAAATTTTCTACTTCCCATCCCTGTCTGGACTTACTGCTTGCTGGTGAAGTCCAGTACGCCCATGGCCTCAGAGAATAAACTGGGCTGAAGGCTCATCTTTGTGTTAAAGCACGTACCAACTGTAGCAGATGAATTAAGGATGCCCCCATAATGTAAACAGGCAATTGCACCTTCAATAATCCGAACTACAATCTTATCATTCACAACAAACTGTACACTAGAATCATTCCACGCAGCCGGTATTACCTGCTCCACGTTTAACGGTCAGACAAAAGCAGTCAGCACTTGTTTGGTCCAAGCACCCTTGGGCTTATCAGCAAGGTTAAATCTAACAGCAGAACTGAACAACCACAGCAATTATTTTCTTATCCATCTCTAGCTTTGCTTATATACACAGAAGATTTATACACCTAGAAACTGATTCCCTTAGGTTTTAATGCCGTGGGGTTTAATTTACTCTATAATAGGAGGCTGCATAGATTACCTATTGAAATGAGAGGTATCTGAAAATTGTTTTAAAAATCCCACTTAATAGTTTTAAAAAGCATTTAAGTCTGATATTAAAGCTAATATTTTTCTCCCAAGAACAGGGTGGTCCAGGGAAGAAAGAAAAACAGACGCTGAGCCTAACAGCTTTACATTATATTCCCCAAACCATGTGATACTTTCTACATGATATAGAGATCTCCTGCTAAGTAAACAGATCACAAATTCAACAGTATATTTCTTCATCCTCAACAATTAGCATCAAGAAGCTAAAAGATATAATTCTATTTTTAATCTTATTTCCATTAAATCCAATTTCCACTGATGCACCTACATAAATAAAGTAGGGGTTTGACTATAGTTGCTTGACTATAAATAATCACTTGAAGTGGTTTTTTCTTTTCTTTTCTTTTTTTTTTTTTTTGAGACAGAGTCTCACTTTGTTGCCCAGGCTAGAGTGAGTGCTGTGGCGTCAGCCTAACTCACAGCAACCTCAAACTCCTGGACTCAAGCAATCCTCCTGCCTCAGCCTCCCAAGTAGCTGGGACTACAGGCATGTGCCACCATGCCCGGCTAATTTTTTCTATATATATTTTTAGTTGGTCAATTAATTTCTGCCTATTTTTAGTAGAGATGGGGTCTCGCTCTTGCTCAGGCTGGTCTCGAACTCCTGACCTCGAGCAATCTGCCCACCTCGGCCTCCCAGAGTGCTAGGATTACAGGCGTGAGCCACCACACTCGGCCTGCAGTTGGTTTTTAAAACACACATATGGTATCAAAAACCTATTAATTCCGAGGCGGGAGGATTGCTTGAGCCCAGGAGTGTGAGGTTGCTGTGAGCTAGGCTGACGCCATGGCACTCACTCTAGCCTGGGCAACAGAGTGAGACTCTGCCTCAAAAAAAAAAAAAAAAAAAAAAAAAAAAAAACAACTATTATTAAAAAAAAAAAAAAACCTATTATAAAAAAAAAATCAAAGAATTGTTCTTTGCTCCCCATGAAACAAAGAAACAGCTTGATGTAGATAATTTATGGATAACAGATCCATATGGACATATCTTATTTAAAAAGGGGGGGATGTAACATAGTGCATAAGAAACAGTGACACAGAAAACCACATCTGGATTCAGAGCATCACACAGATAACCCTGGCAGCCCCAACGCCACCCCCGTGATGGCAGTACCCTCGCCCTGCGCCATCCTGATACCGTTTTTAAACCCAATTTTCAAAGTATGTCATGTTGAAAACCCTCCGACAGGTTTCTTAAATGATTTGTACTTAAAATTTCTATAATTGCCGTGTTTAGAATCACCAAAGAAGAAATAAAACTCTGAACTGGGTCCCACTGCCCCTTGGGGCTTTCCTTCACAGCTGGCCCCACCGGGAGCTGTCCAGAGCAGGGCTGGCAGCCGCCCTTCCCAGAGCTGACGCTATGGCCGACAGTTCCCGCGCTTTCCTGATGTCACCGCACAGCCGCTCTGCAGGGCAGGTGCCACTGTCACCCCGTCTGCGGCGTGAGAAGCCAAACTCAGAAGTCTAGCACAAGACAGAGGCAGGGTCTGAGCCCGCCAGAGCCCGTGCTCCTACCAGCCACCATGCCATGTTGTGATTTTCTAAGATCTTGGGCTATTTTTGCAATTACGAATGTGCCATTTTTGCCCCCTCAACCCCTCAGAGCAAAGGATTCCCTTCCCGGTGAGTCCTTCTGGCGAGAGACTGCACTTCCCCCGCTCCCGCCCCAGCCCTTCCTGCTTGGGGCTGCCAGGCAGGTAACCACCTGTGTTTGCCCCCAGAGTGACATCCTTCCAATCATTAGCCCCACCTCCTAACACACAGCCACAGCTCTGGGTCATCGGATGAGCTCAGTGCCCATGTGAACGTCTGCCCCACTCTCCAGTGACTTACGAGAGGGCCATTTCCTGGAAACAGTGTGGCCAGACATTTCATTGTAGTCAAGTGTTTGGGGTGTCTGAGTCACTCCTGTTGCCTAGTGACCTGTTGTGTTCGGCAGGAGGACGGCAACCCAGGCACAGGCACTGTCAGACACAGAGCAGATGTTTGTTCAGCATGGCCTGCTCCCCACACCAGACCGATTTAACGCTTAGCCCTGACGCTGTCCTTTCCCACTTTTGCTGTTAGGAGACATCGTTCCTTTCCAGCTAGGAGGGTCCGAAAAGCACTGTGCTGCGCACGCAATCAACAGACCCCTCGTAGCTGGAATGCAGGCTGCGTTATTTTGCCTATTGAGTTCTGAAGAGAAACTTTCAAGACAAAGAAAATTACAGAATTCCTGCATATAAATGGGAATTGGAGTTATACGGAAGTTACTCGGCATCCCTGTAAGAATTAGCTCTCTCCTGAGTTCACAGTTAATGTGACAGACTTCCAAATAGCACTGAGTCACTGATTCTGACTTCGCCGTCAGGGGGAATTTTTTTCAGACAATCAGAGTTGACACATTTGGTGGCCTATATTCCACCCCAGAAAAATGGTTATACTTATACATATACCTGTCTTTATTTTTTCATAACAAGAATTGGTTACCACAATATGTTAATAATGGCTTCAGAATGGAGGGGTTCACTCTGCAATACCACAATGAGTATAAATAGATAGCACGGCTGGCCTGAGCTCACCTTACTGACCTCTGTCTTCAAATGTAAGTTAGCATGTGTGCCTAGGCTACCCTGGAGCCAACAATCTAGAATAAAACACTCTAGGCTTGTGTTCCATATAAATTCTCCAACAGTTACTGCTCTACTATTTCCTTAGCCATTGCTATACATTAAATATTCAAAAGAGAAAAAGTGGTTTACAAAAAGCCACACATACACACATGTATCAGATATTGTTTTTTTTGTCCTTCTTTTCAGGGGATACGCCTGCCATAGACACAAGAATGCGCCCTAACATTGCGGTGCCAGGGTGCCTGATATTCATAAGTACTTTCAACAGTCAAATGGATATTATGCATTTTACTTTGTTTTTTTGTTTGTTTGTTTGTTTTTGAGACAGTCTCACTCCATTGCCCAGGCTAGAGTGCCATGGTGTCAGCCTAGCGCACAGCAACATCAAAGTCCTGGGCTCAAGCGATCCTCCTGTCTCAGCCTCCCAAGTATCTGGGACTACAGGCACATGCCACCATGCCTGGCTAATTTTTTTAAACACACATATATATATTTTTAGTTGTCCAGCTAATTTCTTTCTATTTTTTTTTTTTTTTTTTAGTAGAGACAGGGTCTCGCTCTTGCTCAGGCTGGTCTTGAACTCCTGAGCTCAAATGATCCGCCCGCCTCGGCCTCCCAGAGTGCTAGGATTACAGGCATGAGCCGCCATGCCTGGCCATTGTACAAAACAATTGTTTTTATTGTACAAAAACAATTGTACTTTGTTTTTGACAGCTATAAAGTGGGTATATAAGTTTGCTTAGCAAAGATTTTCAACTTAAACCAATGTTAAAACTTTGTATCTTCCCAAATACTTTTCTTTTTGAAAGGCATATTTTAGGGGGAAAAAAATCTTTCCATGTCTAAAAAACTCTTGAATTCTACCAAATGCCATAGGAGATTTAAGAAAAGGGTACTGTCATTACCTAGAACTGGATAATTGTAGGTTGCAATTATTAGTGGAAAGAAATAAGGGGGTAATTCACTTTCTAAAATATTTTAAATATTTTAGAGTCCTTTAAAGTCTCAAGCAGGTTTCCCAACTTGGGGTTTATAGTGGAGAAGTGAACCTCTCAATGCCTTATACAAATTTTGGTTTATGCACATAACTGAGAATCGAAACCTTAGTTCTTCAGGCTCTCAAGATGGGGTTTAGTCTTGGGAAATCAAACTGCCAGCAGATAGCTGAGGATTTAAGCTCCTGAATTTGTTGCTGACTATCTGCTTACTACAAATTTCAGTAACATAAGAGATGAATATTCATTCCTATAACTGAAGATTTCTAATAATTAAGTGAAAGTAGAGCCCATCTCTGACCTGTGAGCACAGTTTATTGCATCTGTATACTCCGAGAGCAAAATTACCACTAATTATCTCATTTTTGAAAACTTATTTAACCTTCATTAGATATTTAAATATGTTATGGCCAAGAAAATGAGACAGACCTTGCCTCTAGTTGGAAGGAGTTTGTAGTCTAGTTGGGGAGACAAATGTTTATCACACAGGGAGATGAATGTTTGCATAATTAGAAGTTCAGGACTCTATAGGAACATGTTGCCAATGCCCACAAGCCAGTCTGGCATTTACCGACCAGGATTGGGAAAATACCCAGGCCCTGGTAATAGGTACTCTCAAGTTTCAAGTAGAAGTATTCGATAGGAAATTCTCCCCTCTGGGAAACAATTTAATGATATCTATCAAAATTACACGTATACTTTATGACCTGCAATTCTACTTTCCCAGTTTATACAGATATCATTGCACACCTGCACAATAACCTAATACAGTAATTTGGTGCAGCATTAAGAACAAATGATCTTCCACAACTCAAATGTTCACCAATAGATCACTATTTAAACTGTGGCATGTCCATACGTGGAACGCTCTGTCTGTAACTGATTTTGGGCATATATACACACGATGAGTGCAATGTGCACCATCTGGGGGATGGACACGCTTGAAGCTCTGACTCGAGGGGGGAGAGGAGGCATGGGCAATATATGTAGCCTTAACAACATTTGTACCCCGATAATATAATGAAATAAAAAAAAAATTGTAAATGGGGAAGGTCTCTCAGTACTGATTTATTACCCACCCCCACATACACTGAAATAAGAAAAACATAAATTGCAGAGATGCAGAGCACGCTATCTTTTCTATTATGAAAAATGTTTTCATGAATTCATGAAAACATGAATTCATATTCCTAATTTGCTTATTTACACATAAAGAAATTCTGGAAGGTTGCATTAGGTACTGATAGAGGCTGTGTAGGGATGGTAGAGGAAGAATTTAGGCAGAATCTGTGAATATGAAAAAATGTATTAATAGAAAAATGGTATACTTGAAAAGTAATCCTTTCTAAGCCCAAGTTACATCAACCAGGCACCTCTGTAGTTTTAACAAGTTTCTAGAATGCTGCAGTGATGACATCAAAGCTTAAGATCGCTCTATGTTCCAAATTGGGTTCCAACTCCCTTCTTTCCTGCTTGTGTTCAGCTGCGGTCTTGAGGGGGTCCCCAGCGGACCTGAGACTTATTCAGGTTCCCAGGGTCTTCCTTCTCCTGTCTGTCTGCTGAGGATATTTGGGGGCTCTCTTAAAGCTCGTGAAAGCAAGGATTTTGTTCTATTCACTGCCTCATTCGCTGTGCCGAAAAGGACACCCGGCACACAGAAAGTGTTTAGCAAATGTTTGTCGAATAAATGAATTCTTTTCTTCATCCAGCTTCAGTGGGATGAAGGGAGAGACATCAATGGTGTCAAATATTTAGAAATAGCTGTCATAACTGGTACCGGCCCAAGAGAGGTATTCTAGTTTTAGCAACATTCCTAGAATTATTTAGAATTTTGCAGAAAACAAATAATCCTATAGAATGCTGTGCTGAACAGTGAATTGTAACTACTCATAAAAAATTATTTTTAATTAATTTGGTATTACATGGCCCTGGGGTCCATCTTAGGGCTGAAACCTTTTTAGGCAAACACCGCACTAAGCACTAATGATGAAAAAGAATGGCTCTCTTGGCTAGACGCGGTGGCTCATGCCTATAATCCTAGCACTCTGGGAGACCGAGGTGGGAGGATTGCTTGAGCTCAGGAGTTTGAGACCAGCCTGAATAAGAGTGAGACCCTGTCTCTACTGAAAATTAGGAAAAATTAGCCAGGCATGGTGACACTTGCCTGTAGTCCCAGCTAGTCAGGAAACTTAGGCAGGAGGCTCTCTTGAGCCCAGGAGTTTGAGATTACAGTGAGCTATGATGATGCCACTGCACTTTACCCAGGGTGACAGAGCAAAACTCTGTCTCAAAAAAAATTGGCTATTTTAAGAGTCAAAATGCGTCCTAGTTGTAAGGTACCCAAAGGGATAGTGTGAAAAGAGAAAATCATTTGTACTGAAAATGCGACTGCCATTTTTATTTTCAAGAATAAAATTATCCTTGAAATTACATTCAAAGTAATCTATGCAGTGAACTGAGTAGCACAATGTCAATCACAATAGGCAAAACAACTTCCTCAGTGGCACAGAATGGGCATAACTACCACAGCTCTTTACACTCAAATAACTATGAAAACAGAATAACTTTGCTAGTAAAAATTTCAGTAATGTTGCTGAATAGGTACATGGCTGATATATTTTTTTTGAAGATTTTTAGTGCATGAACTTTTTTTAAGGTTGAGACAGTTCACTGAATGTTCTCTTTTGGCAATAATGGAAAGAGTTTAGGAAATTTTGGTGTTACCTTTATTTCTCTTGCTGTCATTTAAAACAGCAATATGGCCAGGTATGGTGGTTCACCCCTGTAATCTCAGCATTTTGGGAGGCCAAGATGGGAAGATCACTTTAGCCCAAGAGTTGGAGGCTCCAGTGAGCTCTGACTGTGTCACTGCACCCTAGCTTGGGTGACAGAGCAAGACCTTGTCTCATTCAATCATTAATAAATAAATAAGCCGGGCGCGGTGGCTCACGCCTGTAATCCTAGCACTCTGGGAGGCTGAGGCGGGCGGACTGCTCAAGGTCAGGAGTTTAAAACCAGCCTGGGCGAGACCCCATCTCTACTATAAAAAAAACAGAAAGAAATTAATTGGCCAACTAATATATATAGAAAAAATTAGCCGGGCATGGTGGCACATGCCTGTAGTCCCAGCTACTTGGGAGGCTGAGGCAGCAGGATTACTTGAGTCCAGGAGTTTGAGGTTGCTGTGAGCTAGGCTGATGCCATGGCACTCACTCTAGCCTGGGCAACAAAGCAAGACTCTGTCTCAAATAAATGAATGAATGAATGAATGAATGAATGTGAGGAAACATCTATTCATCTTGAAATCCAAAATCTCTCCTGAGGATAAAAACAACAATGCTCCGAGGTAAGGCATTTATGAAATATCTTAACTGGAGAAGCAAAGACAGCAGAGAAGCTGCAGAATAACTGGCAGACAGCCACCTGCAGCTGATGCAGATTATACTGATGCTATAGCATCAGGAAGCACCAAACCTACTGTCTCCAGACGGCAGCTCAGCAAATCCCACCTGGGTCCTTGTAGCAGTCAACGCGGTCTCAGGGCAGATCCTTTCTAAGAAGAGTGGGTATAGGGGCCAGAGGATGATAGCTCTGGGAAAAGAAAAAATTCATGAGGTTAAATAAGAATGATGCTTTGTTTTATTGATTTTCTGGGGGTGGAGGTAAAACGAAGAGCTCTGTGAGACTATGCTTCTGGAAGAATCACCAGAAAAACACTGGCTCTAATAGGTCCTGAGATTTCAGGAGGAGAAGAGCCGCTGGGGCGTTCATTCCACTAATATTTAACCCCTGCCAGCCTGTTGGGCGATGGGGCAGTGCAGACAGGCAGGTTCCAAGATGCTCGCCTTCTACCGCAGGCCCGGTCAACAGGACCGTGACGAATGCACTCAGAGCCAGGCTGTGTGGCTGGTTTAGCGTGAGCCGTGGGGAAGCCTTAGTGCAGAGAGGGCATTAAGTTAAGACTCACCTACGGGGACGGGGGCATCTGCAAGTCAAGAGCACACCTGGCAGAGGGAGCGGCTGACTGGCAGGAATGAGCCAGGAAGTTTTAAAGGATGGAACGGCATGAGCCGCGAGAGTGCTGTGACCTAGGAGTGGAGAAGCCGAGGGCAGAGGCCAGTGGCAGACGGCTTGACAGGCCAGAAGAGGGACGGCGTGCATACAGGGCAGGCTAATGTCCCGGGAACTCAGGCCGTGTGCAGTGCACAACCTGCCACCTTCAAGCAAAGTGGCGGAAGATGCGCTTTGAAATCCACACAGCTGCTGCGAACTTTCGGTGGATTAAGTGGCTGAAATTTGCCTTGTAGGTGAACATAAAATACATGCCACCAGTCAGAGGTCCACAGTCCACAGAACCACAATATGAATATCCTAAAAGTACAGCCTGAGATGACTGAACTATACATATCCATATGTGATTTGGTAATTGATTTATGTGTCTTTTAACCACCTAATAAATTTTATTAAAATCTGTGTTTAACAACCACAAGATATACCCCCATCTGCAACCAGAAACTGATTCTTAGTTGACATCCCACTTTCATCAAAAATACTCAACTATGGCGGGGCACGGAGGCTCACGCCTGTAACCCTAGCACTCTGGAAAGCCAAGGTGGGAGGGTCGCTCGAGGTCAGGAGTTCGAAAACAGCCTGAGCAAGAACGAGACCCTGTCTCTACTAAAAATAGAAAGAAATTACATGGACAGCTAAAAATATATAGAAAACATTAGCCGGGCATGGTGGCGCATGCCTGTAGTCCCAGCTACTCGGGAGGCTGAGGCAGGAGGATCGCTTGAGCCCAGGAGTTTGAGGTTGCTGTGAGCTAGGTTGATGCCACGGCACTCTAGCCCAGGCAACAAACTGAGACTCTGTCTCAAAAAAAACATATATATATATACTTAACTCTTAAAAGAAATTCAAGAACAAATGTGTCCCACCTAGATAGGTGGGACATACCCAAGGAAAATGAAAATGCCAGTCTATGCAAATACTGTACACAAATGTTCATAACAGCATTATGCATAATAGCCAAAAAGTGAAAATAACCCAGCAGTCCATCAACTATTAAACAGATAAACAAAAATGCGGCAAACCCATCTAATAAATTATTTGGCAATAAAAAGGAATAAAGCAGCGATACATGCCGCAACACAGATGGACTTTGACGACATTATTCTAAGTGAAGGAAGCCAGTCACAAAGCCCACATATTACATGGTTCCATTAATATGAAATGTGCAGAACAGGCAAATCCACAAAGACAGGAAGATTAATGATTGCCAAGGGCTTGGGGAATACAGAGTGAATATGAATGGGTATGGGGTTTCCTTCCGGGGTGATGTAAATATCCTAAAATTAGATAGGAATGATGGTTGCACAACTCTATGAAAATACTAAAAACTATGGATTTGTACACTTTAAAAGAGCAAATTTTATGGTATGTGAATGATATCTCAGTAAAGCTGTTATAAAAATAAAAGAACAAAAGTGAGTCTGAAATGCTGCGTAGAGATGAAATAAACTTCAACTGGCCAAAACTGCTGTTGTTCCAGCATAATCCTTAATAATTCCAGTAAGATTCATAATAAGAAGCAAGCAGTTCAGTTTTATGTTTCATGTGCCATACGCTACCCTCCTCAGGACGTGTTTGCCCCTTTGGAAAGAGTGCCTCAGCCCTGGAGGATGCTGTTCTCCTTTTACCGGGAACCTTTTCCAGCGAGTCCCTCTCTCGTGACTCCACCCACTGTCCCTACCCACCCAGCACTCACATAAGTCAAATTAAAGCAGGACAGTTGCTCTTGGGCTTTAACTCACACCTGTGGACAATTGCAATTGTATTTTTTTTCTTTTTTTTTAATTTTAAAATTTTTTATTACTTTTTTTTTTCTCTTTCCACCCACTGGATGCCAAGTTTTAAACAATTGCAATTGTTTATGGCATGGTATTAATAATACTTACAATATTGCCAGCTTATAGATTTCATTCAATTACATAGTTAAACACGATGCCTTTCATGTAGTCAAAAGTGTGTCCTTGTAGAGAAGGAGAATGGGTAACGGGGTAGACAGTAAAACGCAAATTCGTGCTTACTACTCCAAACGTTTTGTGCACATCCTAATTTGTATTATGTGAAGACATTTTAAATAGTGTCACAGAAGTTCATGATCCATTTTAATTTGAAGAATATGTACTATGTATAACTTCACAAAAGAATAAGGTAAACTATGTGACTCACAATGACGACGATGACAAAATACTACTGTGAGAGGAACAACATAGCCTCAGAGAGCCAGGTAAATGCAGACCAAGGGTTCTTGATTGCAAGATGAGTGGGAGAGGGAGAGGTATTTCTTGTGATTGAATGCTGTTCCACCTGCTCCCGGTAGCGAAATCACTGCAGAGGCAGCTAAGCTGAGCCGTTATGAACAAGCATTCCGAAGCCAGATTCCACACTTAGCACCCTTGGGATTCCAGGCAAGATACTTAATCTCCCCGTGCCTCAGTTTCCTCATCTATAAATAGGAACAATAACAATACTATCTTCATAGGCCCCTAAAATAATCAAAGATTACATACAGCAAATATGAATAGATCTAAAGGGGGAGGGAGAGACTGCTCTCCAATAATAGCAGGAGACTTCAACACCTCATTTTCACAATGGATAGATCATCCATGCAGAAAGTCAACAAAGAAACAAAAGTTATGGCTCACGCCTGTAATCCTAGCACTCTGGGAGGCAGAGGTGGGCGGATTGCTCGAGGTCAGGAGTTCGAAACCAGCCTGAGCAAGAGTGAGACCATGTCTCTACTATAAAATAGAAAGAAATTAATTGGCCAACTAATATATACAGAAAAAATTAACCGGGCATGGTGGCGCATGCCTGTAGTCCCAGCTACTCGGAAGGCTGGAGGCAGGAGGATCGCTTGGGCCTAGGAGTTTGAGGTTGCTGTGAGCTAGGCTGATGCCACAGCCCTCACTCTAGCCTGGGCAACAAAGCGAGACTCTGTCTCAAAATAAATAAATAAGATAAAAAAATTAAAAAAAGAAACAAAAGTTAAACTACAGACCAAACGGACCCAACAGACGTTTACAGAACATTCCATCTAACTGCTGCAGAACACATGTTCTTTTCAACAGCACATGGAACATTCTCCAGCATAGACCATATACATTAGGCCGCAAAATAAATCTCAACCAAGTAAAAAAAGTTGAAATCATACTATCTTTTCTGACCACAATGGAATAAAACCAGAAATCAATAATAAGAGTAACCTCGGAAACTACACAAACATATGGAAATTAAACAACACGTTCCTGAACAACCGTTGGGTCAACAAGGAAATTAAGAAGGAAATTAAAAAATTTCTTGGGGCCGGGTGCGGTGGCTCACGCCTATAATCCCAGCACTCTGGGAGGCCGAGGCGGGCAAATTATTTGAGCTCAGGAATTCGAGACCAGCCTGAGCAAGAGCGAGACCCTGTCTCTACTAAAAAATAAAAAGAAATTAATTGGCCAACTAAAATATATAGAAAAAAATTAGCCAGGCATGGTGGCGCATGCCTGTAGTCCCAGCTACTCGGAAGGCTGAGGCAGGAGGATCGCTTGAGCCCAGGAGTTGGAGGTTGCTGTGAGCGAGGCTGACGCCATGACACTCTAGCTGGGGCAACAAGAGTGAGACTCTGTCTCAAATAAATAAATAAATAAATAAATTCTTGGAACAAATGAGTATGGAAACACAACATACCAGAATCTATGGATACAACAAAAGTGGCACAAAGGGGGAGTTTACAGCAATAAATGGGTAAACACCAACATCAAAAAAACAGACTCCACGTGACGAAATGATGCTCCTCTCCAGGAACCAGAAAAGAACAAACCAAACCCCAAACTAGTAGAAGGAAAGAAATAACAAAGATCAGAGTAGAAATAAATGAGAAAAAAAAAAGAATAGGACGAGTTAATACTAATAAAGAGCTTAGAAATAGCACATGGCATAGAGCAAGCATTACATGTATTTGTCAAATGACTAACAGAAGGTGATCTAATTAAGTCTTCTTACAAAAAGAGCAAGACATCAGAGTGCTGTAAAATAAAAAGTCTCCATCGTCAGGAGATGGCCAAGACACAGCCACACAGAGACACCAGGTGACCTGGCGCACTGGGAAGCCTCTGTCCCCAGCGGCATCTGCTTTGCAGTTTAATGGACTTGACAGTCATTATCTGGCAAAAGAACAGCCATAATCTCAGGGCTTTAAACAACTGGGGAAAATATTCCTATTTGTCCTTGTCACCTTAGGCTCTACCTCACAGTTAAACATGGAACTTCTCCAACTTACGAAAGCTATTGTGGTTAAGCCATGTTTTATTGTACCTTGGACAACAGGCACATTTTCTTGAAATAGTCTCATTATGAGGGAGCAAACCTTGGCTAGAAAAGACCCGTGCCCCTTCAGATGCTCCTGCCTCGGGCACGGAAACCACGCTGCACTCGAGCCTTCGTGGCTACTCCACGGCCTGGAAGAAGCTGAGGTCCCAGTGACCTCTCCGTCTTGTCAGCTCCACCTGGCAAAGTATGTTATTCTTAAGACTCATGATGGAAGGATTTTTCTTCAGATGAAATGGTATTGCTCTTACAGTGATTGATCAGCTGTAGCAATGTATTTTCATTGTACACTTGTGGGGTGTCGCCACACAAGGCCGCAACAGACCGATTCCGGGCAGGGCACAGGCACCGGGCGCAGCCGTCCGCAGGGAAGGGCAGCGAGAGGCGCGTTTGCGATTAACCCTGCGCGTCCGGGACAGACACTTCCCCGGAGAAGCCTTTCTGGACCCTTCGGACAGACACCTTCGCCTGCTCTCCTTCCTCCTTACTTCTCTCCACCGTAGCAGTCTGCGAATCATACTCACTCAGTCGAT